>CAUYUJ010011765.1:0-12500 GCA_963575745.1 Prorocentrum cordatum
CAACAGCATCATCATCAACAACATCAGCATCGTCTGTCGTTATCATCCTTATCATCACCATCACTGTCTGCATCACCATCAGCATCATCAGCAGCATTGACAGCATTACCATTATCATCATCACACTCATCATCATCAGCATCACTATCATAACCACCATCAATCGTCATCATCACCAGCACCAGCACCATTTCCACCACCATCATCATCGCCAGTATCGTTATCCTCATCACCATCAACAACAACGCCATCATCACCACCACCACCACCATCAGCATCACCATCATCATCACCAGCAGCATCAACATCAGCATCAGCATCAGCATCAGCATCAGCATCATCATCAGCATCAGCATCAGCATCATCGTCATAATCATCATCATCATCATCATCATCATCATCATCATCATCACCATCAGCATCACCATCATCATCTGCATTACCATTAAAACCATCATCACCATTGCCATCGTCAGCAGCAGCAGCATCAGCATCATCAGCCTCATCAGCATCATCATCAGCATCATCACCATTGTCATATTCAGCAGCATCATCAGCATCATCAGTACCATCATCATCATCACCATCAGCATCATCATCATCCTCGCATCATCATCATCATCATCATCATCATCATCATCATCATCATCAGCATCATCATCATCATCATCATCATCATCATCATCATCATCATCATCATCAACATCAACATCAACATCATCACAATCCTCTGTAGCCATGTTGGCTCAAGCCAGTTTGGCTCAGCCTGTTCTCGTTGGTCTTCTCTCGGTGTTGGTCCCGCGGGAGGCCGAGTGAAGACACCTTAAGGGGGATAGCTGCGGCTGGCTGCAAGGATGCCCCCACGGCAGCGATACCGCCGAGCGCGGCTGGCGACGTGTCCGCGCGGCCCGCGAAGCGCGAGAGCAGGCCTGCGGCGCGCCTGGCGGTCGCGGGGCGCTCGGCGGCAGCCCTGCCTCGCGTGGCGGAGCTCGAAGGCCAGCTGCGCTGCGCGCGGGCGGCCTGCCTGTCCTCGGCTCCCGGGGGGACTCCCGCAGCGGCTGGCCTCGTGGATGTCATGACAATGGACACCCCAACAACCCTATCACTGAATCAAAGAATGCGTTTTAAGTGTCGGGCACAGGTTCTAAACATGTTCAACACATGCTTTTACATATGTGTAAGACATGTTGGAATCATGTTCTAGACATCTGGACATGATTTGGCAACACGTTTCCTCTCCATTGACCTTCGTCCACGAGCCTACCTGTCCTCGGCTCCCCGGGGGCATTCCCGCAGCGCCTGGCCCTCACGGCGCCTCGCACCAGCTTCGGGGTCAGGGCCGCGATGGCCCCGGAGGAGCCCCGCGCGGAGGAGCAGGAGCCGCAGGCGGGCCGCGCGGGGCCCTCCCTCCCGCGCCGCCCCTGCCGCGGAGCCGCGGGGGGGCGCGGCACGGCCGCGCACAGGCTCGACGTGCAGGCGGCCGGGCTCGCAGGGCTGGGCCCCGAGGAGCTCGGCGCGGAGCAGCGCGGGGCTCGGAGGGCAGCGCCGAGGCGGCGGCACCGCCCACCGGCGCCGCCCCGCGCCGCTGCTGCCTCGGAGGCCTGCCGCTACCGGCGGGGCCGCCCACCGCCGCCGCCAGCCTGCGGCGCGGGCGGCCCGGGGCGCGGTGCCGATCGGGGGCGGGCCGTCGCCTTCGGGCGCGAGCGGGGCCTCACGGCCGGGTGCCGCCATGGTCTCGCCGACCGCGCGCGGAGGGCAGGCGAGCCCGAGATGGCCAGCTTCGCCTCGGGGCCTCGATGGTGGAGGGCCCACGCCGAGGCCGTCGGGGGCGAGGACCCCGCCGAGGGCCCCTTGGCTGCGGGCGTCGGCGACGCGGTCCTCGAGGGGCAGAAGCTGGATGACCAGGTGGTGCTACCCATGGCGCCGCACTTCGCGGATTGCGAGGTGGAGGAATCGCGCGAGGGGGATGCCGCTGCCGATGGCACCTTCGGCGACGGCGGTGGCCTCGACGACGAGAAGGACGTGCGGAGCGACCTGGGCACCCAGCGGCGGGGAGCACACGTGGACAAGGAAACCATAGTGTGGCTCGGGACGGAGCTGCAGCAGAAGAGGGACGAGCTGGCGAGGCTCGTGTGTGGTAGGCGCGGAGGAGCCGGCGGCCGAGAGTCGCAAGTCCGCCTCCCTGCTGCAGGCGCGCCTCCGCCAAGGGATCGAGGCCGCCGTTGGCGCCAAGTCCTACGAGCTGGCCGCGGAGCTGGCCGGCCTCCAGGCGGAGCTCGGCGCCGCTCGCTTGGGCGCCGCGGCCGTCCGCGCCGCGCGGCGGGCCGCCCTGGTGGCGAAGCTCGGGGCCAAGGCGCGGCAATGAGGCCGCGGGCGGGGGCCGAGGGTACCGAGTGCGGCAACCACATGGCGCCGCGCTGGGCTGCGGCCCACCGCCGTCCTTGCCGTCGAAATGTAGTGGCGCCAGGGGGGGGGGGCCCTTCGCGCCGAGGCTCGCAGGGCCGCTTGGGACATCAGGGTCGCAGTGTGGTGCAGTGGCCCGGCTCGTGAATGGAGGCGCGGACCCCCATTCCCCGCGCGGGTGCACAGGTTGCCGCGCTTCGTCTGGGGGCCCGCGTTGGCCTCGTGTCCGTCCCCCTGCGGTGTAAGGCCTGTTTGGGGATGTAGGGTCAGAAGCAGGAAGGGGAGTGAGCCCTCGTTCCTCCCCCTTTCTTATAAACGCTCAAGGTCATCATCATCACCATCATCATCACCCACCATCGCCAGAATAATGATCATCATCACCAGCATCATCATCACATCGACACTCATCTTCATCATCAGCAGCAGCAGCATCATCTGCATCATCATCATAATCATCAGCATCACCATCAGCATCACCATTGCCATCGTCAGCAGCATCATCATCCTCATTATCGTCACACCATCATACCATCATACCATCATCATCATCCTCATCATCATCATATTCAAAATCGTCATCGACAGCATCATCATGATCATCATCGTCATCATCGTCATTACTGATATTGCCATCTTCATCGTCATCACAATCATCAATAGCACCATCAGCATCATCATATTAATCATCGTTAGCATCACCAACATCACCCTGATCAGCAGCGTTATCACAAGCATCATCACTGGCATCACAAGCATCATCATTATCAGCATCGTCATCGTCGTCATCGTCATCGGCATCGCATCCTCATCATCGTCATCACAATCAGCATCACCATCATGACCATACTGAACATCATCATCAGCACCAATATCATCATCACCATTATCACATCATCCGCATCACCATCAGCGTTATCATAATCATAATCAAAATCATCATCAGTATCATTAGTGCCATCACAATCATCATCCTCATCATCACCACCATCATCACCATCACCATCACCACCACCACCACCACCACCATCATCATCATCATCATCATCATCATCATCATCATCATCATCATCATCATCATCATCACCATCGTCATCGTCATCGTCATCATCATCATCAGCATCAGCACCAGCATCATGATCATCCTCATCCTCTTCGCCATCTTCCCCTCCACCATATCGTCTTCCTCCCCCTCCTCCCCCCCCCCTCCCCCTCCTTCTCCTGCTCCTCCCCTCCTCATCTTCCTTCTCCCCTCCTCCTCATCCGTCGCCTACTCCTCCTCCCTTCTCCCTACTCCCTCCTCCCTCCTCCATCCTCCATCCTCCTCCTCCTCCTTCTCATCCTCCTCCTTTCCCTCCTCCTTCTCCTCCTCCTTCTCCTTCACCTTGTCCTTGTCCTTCTCCTCCTCTTCCTCCCCCTTCTCCTCCTCCTCCTCTTCCTCCTCATTCTCTCCTTATTATCGTCTTCTCATCCTGCTCCTCCTGCTGGTGCTGCTCCTCCTCCATTTCGTTTTCCTTCTAGCTAACTCCTCCCTGTCGCACCTCGAGGCCCGTCGAAAGGGCGGACCGGGCGATTCGCCTGAGACTTCCTCACCGCGTATGACCTCGATGCGTAACCAACGGCAACAGTTCTGCAAATGGAGGGCGAATGATTTTCGAAATGTGGCTCTCGCCTTGGCCATAGCGCCGCGCAAATTCGTTTTGTGTATGTGCGAGAGCTTCACGAATTGAGGAAGGGCGGTTTTCGAAATGTTGCTCTCGCCTACGCGCCGCGCAGATTCGTTCTAATCATTTGGAAGAACTTCACGGTTTAAGGGCGGACGCCGCGCACTTTCGTTTCAAACATTTGCAAGAGCTTCACGGATTGAGAGAGGGTGGATTTCAAACTGTGGCTCTCGCCTTCGCGCCACGCACACTTCGTCAACAAATATTGCAAGAGTTTCACGGGTGTGAAGCGGTTCCTTTTCAACATGCGGCTCTCGCCTTAGCGCTGCGCAAATTCATCCTAAAATGTGCATGAATTCCACGGATTGTAGGGGGTTCCTTTCCAAAATGGAGCTCTCGCCTCGACGATCGAGGGCGGGTCGTTTTCAAAATGTGGCTCTCGCCTTAGCGCCGCGCACAGTAATTTTAAACTGTTGCCAGAGTCTCACGGATTCACAGCTGTTCGTTTCAAAATGTGGCTCTCGCCTTAGCGCCGCGCAGATTCAATATTTCACGGCTAACGTCGCAGAAATGGAGTTCTGGAGCGATTCAGGATTGTCAGGGCGCAACAGTTTTGTTGATTCGCGGTGTTGAAGTCCCAGGAATGGTGTTCTGGCACGACTCAAGACCGCCAAAACGTAACAGTCATATTATTTCGTGGCGTTCAAGTCCCGAGAATGGTGTTCTGGCACGCCTCAAGATGTTCACTCGGCTGTCCCCTCAACGGGGCAATTCCCTCAGTGGAAATGACCCCCTTATAGGGACGTATGAAAAGGGATCTTGGGGGGAGGGTGTGATTCAACATCGTTGATGAGTCTTGGGTCTACACTATTCCATACTCCTCCTCCTCGTCCTCCTCCGCCTTCTCCTTCTCATCCCCATATCCTTCTCCTCCTCCCCGTATCCTTTTCCTCCTCCTCCTCCTCTTCCTCCCCCTCGCCTTATCCTTCTCCTCCTACTCCTCCTCCTCCTCCTCCTCCTCTTCCTCCTCCTCCTCCCCTCCTTTCCTCACCCTTCGCCTTATCCTCTCCTCCCTACTCCCCCCCCCTCCCTCCTCCTCCTCCTCCTCTTCCTCCTCCTCCTCCCCTTATTCTTCTCCTCCTCCTCCTCCTCCTCCTCCTCCTCCTCCTCCTCCTCCTCCTTCCCCCCCTCCCTCCCCCCTCCCCTCATCCGTGCTGCTGCCGCTCCTCGTGCTCCGACCGCCCTCCCGGCAGCCGGGGGACTGTCTGTGGTAGCACATGGCGTACTCGGGGGGCATCAGCCTGGCAGACGCGCCCGCCCACGGCACCCGTGCAAGGGCCGCGCGCGCGCGCGGGAGGGCGGGCGGAGGCGGGAATGGGGCGCGGATCGGGAGGGAGCGGGAGCAGGATGCAGGGTATCCGCACACCTCCTGCTCCTCCATCCTTCTTCCTCCTCTACTTCCGCTCCTCCTCCTCCTCTCATCCTCTCCTCCCACTACTCCTCCTCCGTTCCCCCCCCTCTCTTCATCATCTTCCTCCCTCCTTCCCCTCCTCCTCATGCTCTCCTTCCTCCCCTCCTCCTCCTCCTCCTCCTCTCTCATCCTCCTCCTCATCATGCTATCCTTCCTCCTCTCCTCCCCCCCATTATTCTCTCCTCCTCCTCCTCTCCTCCTTCCTCTCCTCCTCCTCACCCCCCTCCTCCTCCTCCCTCTCTCCCTCCCTTCCTCCTTCGCTCCTCCTACCTTCACCCTCCGCCTCCTCCTCCTGCCTCCTCCTCCTCCTCCTCCTCCTCCTCCTCCTCCTCCTCCTCCTCCTCCTCCTTGTCCTTCGAGGGCGACAACGGCCAGAAAGACGACGGGGACGAGGACGAGGCAGCAGCGCAGTCCGAGGCCGCAGCGGTCGCGGCGGCACGGCCACGCGGGGCGCGGGCCGCAGCAGGCCAAGAGGGCGACGACGACGGCGACGGCGACTCGGGGCAGAGGCACTGCAGGGCGCGTCAGCTCAAACAGTGCTGCGGCGGCGCGCCGAGTGGGGAAGCGAGAGGGGGCAGGGTCTTCTCACGAGGCGGCGCGACTTCTCAGAAGCCCGCTGCCTTACCCCCTGAGCGCACCGCCGAATACTGGGCATCCGACCCTCCCCCCACCACCACCGCCTCTGCGTAATGGAAGCTGTCCTGCCTTGGGCTGCAGTGGGACACCCTCCTACGCATGCGATTGCGCTGCGGCCTGCGCAGCGTACTCAAGCGCACGCTCAATGCCTGGACCCGAGGATGCATCCGGCTGGCGCGTAGACAACTGCTGTTCGTGTCTATGTGTCTCTGCTCATGGATACCTCGGTGCTGGCCCAGCACGGCTGCAGCGGAAGAACCTCAGTAGACCGATTAGGCATAGCCTGGAGGGGACCTTCGAAATCAATCCCCCGTAAGTACAAGATGCGAGCGATGCGTGTGGCTCCATTCCATGGCACGACATTTGCTCTACCTCCTCCCTCCCTCCGTTCTTCCCCCACCCTTGCGGCCCTCCTCCTCCTCCTCGTCTTACTCCTCTTCCTCCTCCTCCTCCTCCTCCTCATCATCATCATCTTACTCCTCTTCTTACTCCTCCTCCTCCTCCTCATCCTCCTCCTCCCCTCCTTCCTCTCCTCCCTCCCCCCTCCTCCTCCTCCCCCTCCTCCTCCTCCTCCTCTTCCTCCTCCTCCTCTTACTTCGCTTACTCCTCTTACTCCTCTTACTCCTCTTACTCCTCTTACTCCTCCTCCTCCTCCTCCTGTTTCTCTTCCTTCTCCTCCTCTTCCTGCTCCTCCTCCACCTCCTCCTCCTCCCCCCTGCCACCATCCCTCCCTCCCTCCCTTCTCCAGTATTGTTCCGCCTCGCCCCATCCTCCTCAACTCAATCCTCCTCGTCCTCCTCCTCCTCGTCTTCCTCCTCGTCCTCCTCCTCCTCCTCCTCATCCTTCTCCTTCCTCCTTCTGTGGGGGAAGGGGACGGGCTGGAATGTTGAGGGAGGATGAGGAAGAGGCACGTGAACATCACCATGACTTCTTGGGCGAGGATCACATCACCCGTGGGCGAGACGCTTGACAGGATGCCAGACCCGCAAGCTCAGTGTGAGTGAGTGTACGGCTCCCTCCTCCTCGGCACGCACGGGATGGAGGATGCTAGTGACGCGATGGCTACTTCCTTGGTGGAGGATGCCGTCATCGTGTGCGCACTGCTGTGAACATACATCACGGACACAAGCCCACGACACCCTGCGTTACCGGGAAGGGGGAGTGCAAAGGCGCGGGGCTCGGCCGCCTCGGCCTGGCAGAATGCGGAGGATTTCCTGCTCATCAAGTCCGTTTGCTACTGCTTGTCTTCAAGACGGGCGGTCAGACATGTCGTCAGCGTGTATGTTGCCGTCGGACAGCCGTTTCTTCAGCATGATGCCATGCTATTTCCTGGCGATCGTCCTCAGTGCTTGCATCGGTTTCACGATTTGAACGCTTGCAGAGACGACGGCGAACTGTCCCCCCTCCACATCCCCCCCTTCCCCTCCCCTCCCCTCCCTGCTCCGCCTCTTCCTCCTCCTCCTCCTCCTCCTCCTTCTCCTCCTCCTCCTCCTCCTCCTCCTCCTCCTTTTCCTTCTCCTGATACTGTTCCTGCTCCTCCTCCTCCTCCTCCTAATCCTCTCTCCTTTCTCCACCTCCTCCGCCTCCTCCGCCTCCTCCTCCTCCTTTTCCTCCTCCTCTTCCGCCGCCTCCTCCTCCTCCTCCTTTTCCTCCTCCGCTTCCTCCTGCGATCGTACCGACAATCGTCGTCGTCGTCGTCCTCCTCCTCCATCTCCTCCTCCTCCTCCTTCCTCCTACCTACCTCCTCCTCCTCCTCCCTACCTCATCCTCCAACCTCCACCTCCACCTCCGCCTCCATCTCCGACCTCCACCTCCACCTCCACACCTCTTCCTCCTCCTCTCCCTACTCCCCTCTCCTCCTCCTCCATCCTCATCCTCCTCCTCCACCTCCCTCCTCCCACTTCCTCTCCCCTTCATCCTCCCTCCCCTCCTCCTCCTCCTCCCTCCTCCCACCTCCTCCTCCTTCCTCCTCCTCCCTTCCCTCCTCCTCCTTACCTCCTCCTCCTCCTCCTCCTCCTAATCCTGATCCTCCCTCCTTTCTCCACCTCCTCCACCTCGTCCTCTTCCTCCTCCTCCTCCTTTCAGCCTTTCAGCCTTTGAACTACATGATCCCACGGCGTGAGACCAGCAGCAGAGAGAGGGGGCGAGCGGGACAGAGTGGGTAACAACATTTGGGCCACACAGCAACCTCAACCTCTCTGAATGGGGATGCTGTGGCCGAAATATGTCTTGGTGGAGGGGTCCACCCCCCTCTTTAGGAGGGACAGACTATTGGCAGCATCTCGATTCGCTGGATGCCCGGGGCATTTCGCACCCAACTCCAAGATCTTAGCTCTGCCAAAGCTCCCACACACCGCACAATAGTACACACGCTGATTCTGGACGGACTCGAGACTCCCCCAAAGTCGATGGGCCGAGTGCGCCTGACGAATTAGTTTGGGGATACCTGTGCAGCTAGTCAAGACCAGGCCCGTGTAAGTCCTCGATCGGGACAGACAGATCGCACAAGCAAAACCTTTGCCACAGTGCTGAACCTGATGACCGTTCGGGCTCGGCACTATGAGCAGCCCGTTGGGTTTCGCCCTGGGCCTGGCCTTACAAAACCCAACATCTGGAAAACGACGGCGCGACCACTGACCAAGAATCCTCGCCGTGAAACGAGACAGAGAGGAAAGACGCGCGGCCTGCCTGGCCTCCAAGTCCTGGAGGTGCTGCGAGTGGGGGACCTCGCGGGCGGCCTGCTTGGACAGAAAATCGACAGCTCGATTGCCGTGCCACGCCCAGGCTGGAACGCCTAGGGCCTCGGCACTCATCCTGCTCTTGTGAGCAGGTACCTTAAAGAAAAGAAAGTGACGGTTTCTGGGCCTCGGTCCAAATTCCGAGCAAAAACTTCAGTCCAAAACTCACCGAAGGGCAAATCCGTGCAGTCCTGGAGACACCCTCGGGGCCAAACAGAAATCAGAGCTTCACAATCAATGCCTAATTCTAAATTCCCAGGCCCAGCATGCCTGAAAATCATGAGCACAGCATAAAGTTCGGTCCCATATATGTCCTGTAAGGGGTGGGGGGGGGGGGGGCGGTCCTGGCGCACTGGCCAGGATGTCCCCAGCGTCGCTCATCATGGCGAAAGCCCATCCTGCTCTACTATGGTGCCTGACCTTGGGATCCAGGACTGAGCCATCGGAGCAAACCTTACCTGAAACGAATCCGTCAGGCGGCGGAACGATCCACCTCCACCTGTCCAGAGTCTTGGGCACGGGGGACCTTAAGGTGGGGGGGGGGGGAGAGGAGGCACCGAGTGAGGAAGGGGTCATTAGGGTCCCCACGTTCCCATTCAAGCAGCTCCTTTTCAAAACCTTGGCCTCGTCTAAACAACTGGTTCCCAGGGCATCCGAACATTCTGTGAAACCTACCCCCTTCAGGAAAACCACACACTTGGCAAGCCCCACTCAGAACCCGTCGACCCTGATATAATTCCAGCTGTGTGACCAATCCTCCAGAAACATGGGTAGCCAGCAACGATGCCTCCAAGTGTTCTCCTTTCTTCCTGAGGTCCTCGCATACCTGGACAATGGGCTCAAGCATGGGCCTGGAGCAGGTGACGCCGCCACGCTCCCACTGCAGGTCACCGACAGACACATACTTAGTTGCCAGGTCCACGAGGCACTTGAGGCTGCGGCTCCTAAAGCTGACTGGGGCCGATCGGCATCTCAGTCGGCATGAACCACTTGGAGTAACTCTCAGGAACCCATCGAATCCTCTGAAGCGTGCACACTACAGCCCCCGTAGGGCCGCGGACCTCAGACCAGGAAAGCTCTGGAAACTTCCGAAGGTAGAACCTGAAGACCTCCTCCATCTGCTGCAGGGGGGCCAACGAGCCCCAATAAGCCTTACCCCAGAACACCAAAGGAGCGGAGTTGCCGATATACACTGGATCGGCAGCCTCATTGCCCGGGAGCGCAAACTGGATAGTTCTTGTCCTCCCTCGAGATGGGCCAAAAATACCCTCATCCACTGCTGATCTAAGGTGCTGCAAGCGCTTGTCGGAGACTCCCATCACGCCAATTCCGTAACTGCCAGCTGGGAGGGTGCCCGCACGAGAGATCGAAGTTAGCTTTTTGAACTGGGATTTAAGCGACCGAAGCCGACCAGGTCTCAACCTGATCTTTCGGATCCGAATCTTCTGGATATGAGCAGCACGACCCCGAAGAGAATAATCACACCCAAGATTCCGAACCGAATGCACCGATTTGAATCCCCACGTCTTAAGCCCTGCACACATGCCAGCTGACAGTTCGGCAGTAGAAGCAAGAACTTTACCTTTACTCCTGGAAATAATCAGCTGCCTGGCCTCGAGCCGGTTGCAGAGGTCGCGCGTGGCCTTGACGGCCGAGCCCCTGACTAACGTGGCGGTTGCAATTACCTGAATCGTGATGTCATCGACCACGTTAAACAACCTGCAAAACTTGTGTGAACGAACCATGCTATCCAGATCAACAATGATAAGAACCCGTAACAGTGTTGTAGCATATCCGCAACCTGCCAAGATAGTTGCATACACCACAGTGGGCCTGGAAACGAGGAGGCCCATGAGGAGCACGCGCGGGCAAGCATACTGGACCAGGCAGAGGCGCAGGTGGTATAAGGGGAAACTGTGCTGCCGATCATCAGATAATACCTGAAGGTGCTTCACCTTCTCGTACGCTTTGGTCAGGTCAACCAGCACATTCGCAACATCAAAACGGTTTATTGATGCGTGCTCTGCTGCAAAAGCTTGCTCCCACACTGCTCTCTCACATGCGTTCCCTTTCGTCCCATACGAGAAACCCCTCGGATGATCCAACTCCCATTTCGCTGCTACTCCTCTAGTACACCTGCTCCAAAGACGGACAGTCATACTCAAGAGTGCGATGAGCCGATGACCATCATCATCTGGCTTGGATAAGGCTGGCTGCAAAGTAAGCGAAACCTGAGACGGCATCATCCCGTCACGGAGCATCCAGCTCCGCAATGCATTCACAGCTTCCAATCACGGATCGGAAAGAAGCATAAAATCACGAGGTCCGAGCCTGCCCACGCCGTGGGCCGTCCACGCTTTCATCTTCCTAGCGACCGATCTGATCCCGTCAGGGCTGAAGCTCATGATGGGGCTGGGGAGGTCCTTCAACATGTCTTTCAGCTCTTGGAGCACACCTTCTGGATCTTCAAGGGGCCTGCTGGAGCCACTGGGGTCCCATATACTTTCCCAGTCCTGGAGGTTCTGCTCAATGGGGTCTGAGGGCCTAGGAGGTGCTTGTCCTTGTCGGGGTACCACAGGGCGCCAGCCCACTGGGGGCTGAGTGTACTGATGGGCTCGACCTGCTCCTGCCTGCACTGCCTCCTGAACAAGCCCTCGCCACTGCTTGGCTCTGGAACTGGCAAACTGCGCCTCGAGCTTCTTAGCGTAGCCTCCAGCACGCTCATGCAAGTCATCTAAAGCTCCTGGGTCGCAACAAGCCAGATATCCTGCATCCAGATACCACATACTTTCCCATTCTTCAGTGCCACGAATCTCTGGGGTACCAAGCAGTATCTTGGCGAACAAAGCCGCAGCTCCTACAGTGTCCTTCGCAGAGTCCTGGGCTCGGATCCTGGAGAGCTCCTGAGCCCAGTTCCCCCACTTCCTCCAGGCCCTGCTGATGGGGCACGCCACAGGGTGGGGTCCAGCGGAGGGGGGACGGGCAGGGATGGTTCTTAAGTTACAACACAGTCCTCGTCCAGTATACCTCTTCCAATCAGACTCAGGAGTACCATGCACTGCTAGAAGTTCCTTTTCTAGCAACCCCATAGAACTCATGAAGACGGTGTTCATCTGCTGCTGATCTCCTCCATCCTCCAAACCTTGAATAACTCCTTCCCATTCAGCTGGTGGTGCAGAAGGGGGCCTTGTGGGCGCTCCCGTGGAAACTTTCGAAGCGCCTGCAGAACCGCGATGCACTGTGGGACCAACTTTCCTCGAAGCCGCAGGAGCACTGGACGATGGGGCTCGATAGCTGCATTCAGCGTCACCGTGCGCGAAACAACAGAAGGTGCCAGAACATCGGATACTACAAAATAATCTAACGTGCGCCATTCCCTCTTGCCTGCCGTGCAAGTAGGAGAAGCGGGAGCAACGATGCGGCCTCGAAGTTTGCCCGCCCATCCAAGACGACCCAAGAGCGCAGGAGGTGCATTCCAATCTCCTCCGACCAGAAAGGGGAGTGAAGCCGCATGCAAGAACTCCCCCAACCGACTCAACAACTGGGTTCCCTCTGCCCCAAAGGGGCCCGTGGTAGGCATATATACTGATA
>CAUYUJ010011765.1:17500-21152 GCA_963575745.1 Prorocentrum cordatum
CGAACCTACCGTAACCGGATTCACCTGGGGATCGACGAGATACGCACAACTAGCAGGATTCACCATATCTTTCCCGGGAAATCGACGACGAATTGTGTCCGTGTGTGTTTCTGTTCCCTCTGGACCCTCGCCCTGCCCCCTCCCCCTGGGCCTGCAGGGGGGGGGGGTCGCGAGCGATTGGAGCGTCCGAGACGGCCTCGGCGAGAAGGCACAACGCACTGCTTCGACGAAAATTCGGGGGCCCCTCCTGGCCCCTCGGGAGGGGGGCCCACTTTGCTGCCGCCCCTCCTGTGATCGATGTCCTCCACGCTGGCCCCAGGATGGCCCCCGAGGTTTTGGGCCCCTCCTGGCCCCTTGGGAGGGGGGCCTACCCTACTACCGGCCCTTCTGGCATCGATGTCCTCCACGCTGGCCCCAAGACGGCCCCCGAGGCTCCCAAGAGTGCCCCAAGAGGGCCCCAACAGTCCCCAGGAGGCCCCAAGAGGCATCCAAGAGACCCCCAAGAGGCTCCCAAGAGGCTTCCCCGAGGCCCTCAAGACGCTCTAAGTGGCCCCAAGACCGCAAGAGGCCCCCAAGACACTCCAGGATGATTCACAGAAGCTTTCGGGAGACATCCGAAGAGACTCCGAGAGGTATCCAAGAAGCATCTGGCCTTTCTGCTCGCCCTCATTCGCCCTCCTCCTCCTCCTCCTCCTCCTCTTCCTCCTCTACCTGTTCCTCCCTTTTCCCCCATCCACCTCCTCCTCCTCCCCCCCTCCTCCTCCTCCTCCGATTCCTCCTCCCCTCCTCCTCCTCCTCCTCCTCCTCCTCCTCCTCCTCCGATTCCTCCTCCATCCTCCCCCTCTTACACAGGGTATGATGGCTTCCCCAGCCCGTTATTCTACTGCATGCTCCTCCACATCCCTGATCAGGGCAACTCGCCCGGGCATCGTTTCTGGATGGACTGGTGGGGTAACGCGAAGAATCCAGAACGAGCATGATGTACCATCTCGGCTTGACTGCAACCTTCGCATCCCTCCCCGATCGACTGTGCAAGGCGCTTGCTCTTGGCAGTGACTACTGGGAGGCCAATCTGCGCATGACGGTGAGCATTGGCATGGGCGGATGCCATCATCCCAGTCCCGGCAACTCCGACCAAAAGGTCGCCAAATTCACTGGACAACTTCTGAGTGGCCTGCGCAGCGGGAGCAATCTGGCACGTGCTCCCCATCTCGGGCCGGTCAGGCCGCCTGCCGAACCGCCGAAGGGGGCGGACAACGCGCGCGGTCAGAAGCGCTGCAGCTGAGGAAGCTGAAGCCAAAACGGCTACGGAGGACGAGATGGAAGCGGGAGGTGGAGAATGCAGGATGCGGAGTATGGGGAGGGAGGGGGCAATGGAACATCAACTGGCACTTCCCTGTCGCCTTCCTTTGCCCAGGATGTGCAGCAGTGACCAGGCACTCGAAAATCTTACGCCTGGTTGCAGGTACTCCCAAGAGGCCCCAGGATGGGTCCCAGATAACTCAAGACAGCACCAATATTGCCCAAGATGCCAGGGATAGGGGGCCGAGAGGGCCCGACCCCCCGAGAGGCCCCAAGAGAACCCAACAATGTCTTGCTCTGAGTGGGCTTGCCTAGGAGGGCTCCTACGACCTACTGGAGCAGCTCCCTCACAACAAATGTGCTGGGGCGGAATTCCTCCCGCGCTCCTCCGGTGAGCCTGCCGCGCGCGTCAGCTTGCTAGCGGCGCACTCTGCGCTGCAGGAAACTCGCTCCAAGCGTGCCCGCTCGCGCCTGGCAGTAGTCGCGCCACCAGCGCTGTGGCCAAGAAGCTTGCTGGGAGGCTCGCTTTACGCGTGACCTCTCGCGTCTGGCAGCCATCGCGCTGTCAGCGCTACTGCCAGGAAGCGGGCCGGGAAGCTCACTCCGAGCGTGCCCGCTCGCTCCTCGCGCACATCTCGCGGCCAGCGCGGCTGCCAGCCAGGAAACTCCGAGCATGCCCGTTCGCTTGCGGCGCACGACGCGTCGCTACCGCTGTTCCCTAGCTAGACTTGCCTTGAGGGCTCTTACTCCCTACTTCTTAGTCGCTCCCTCACTACATCCGCGTTGGGGCGGTGCCCCTCCCATGAGCCTCCCGTTGTCGTTCCGAGCGTGCCCGCTGGCTTGCGACGCACATCGCGTGGCCAGCGCTGTTGCCAAGAATCACTTTCAGTGCGCCCGCTCGCGTCCAGCGCACATCTGACCGCCAGCGTTGGTCGCAAGGAAGTTCGCCAGGAAACTCATTTCGCGCATGCCTGCTCGCTTGCGGCGCACATCGCGTCGCCACCGTTGTTCCACAAGTGGACTTGCCTAGAGGGTTCTCGCGCAACTCACTCACAACAAATGCGCTGGGGCGGTGTCCCTCCTGTGCCTCTCCCGTGAGCCTCCCGTGGGCCTCCCGATCGTGCCCGCTGGCTTGCGGCGCGATTTGCGCTGCCAGCTTAGCTGCCAAGAAGCTCACTCCAAACGAGATCGATCGCGTGGCCAGGCAACTCCCCCCCACGGGTGGATCCTAAGTCGGGGCGGTCGGACAAACCCTAACGGGCGAGCAGGCGGACTGCTCTGGGGGGCGGACCCTAACGGGCGCGCCAGTGTGCGGGCGCGCCAGCTTGCGGGCTGGCCGGGCGGACGGGCGAGTTGTCGTCGTCGTTCGCCCTGGCATTAACGACGACTACAACGAATGGCCTGCAATACTAGTTAGGTCTCTTCTGGGGTCGGGGGTCAGACTGCCGCCAAACTGTAAGGTGTGGGGCTGTCGGTGGGGGTGACGCCCCCCCCGACGCTTATTAAGAAACTCGGAGTAGGGTGGATTGGACAGTTCAGGAACGAGGAGGACGAAGGACGGGACACCGAGTACGCGCCGTGCGCGCGGGGGGCTGCGTGTCTGAAACGCTCCGCAGAAACTGGCCAGCCCATCTTCACCAGAGAACACCCGCGGGCTCTGTGCCCGTCAGGACAGCTCAAACTCCGCGAGCTCAGCGCTCGTGGACAGATGAGGGAGGGCAAATGATTTTGGGAGAACAAGTTTTGGGAGATCACGACATGGCCTGCCACATTGGCCCAGCGACGTCGACACGGAAGCACCGTGCCGAGGACGACGCCAATGGCTGCGAAAGCTGGAGGGCCGGGTCAGCTGATTACGTGGACTGTGCCAGAAGAGCGCGACAGCGTCAGCTTGCGGCCCCAATTCTCCGCCATCGCACGCATGATCTCCGTCGGATCACACGACATAACGGTGTACGACGTGATGAGATCGTTGACCTGGACCGCCTTTTCTGGCTCCGACTCGCTCCAGTCTTTGATCAGCCCTCTAGTAAGCTTAGCTACGGCGACCCCTCCACGGGAAGGTTGGCTCTCGACGCCGACCTGGTCTGGCCTAGTGCAACATCCACCCTGCCTGGTGAGGAGAACCTCCCATGTGCACGCGGCGTCTCCACTGCCTGACGCTGGCGCAATCTCAGTGGGGCTATCCTGGGAAGGAGGAGGAGGAGGAGGAGGAGGAGGAGGAGGAGGAGGAAGAAAAGTTGCCTCCGTGCCAGCCTGAGAAGCGGCAGTGGCGCGCGCAGCAGCCTCCGCTCCCCACCTGTCCCGCTGCTTGCCTCCACCTCCTCCTCCACCTCCTCCTCCTCCCTCC
>CAUYUJ010011766.1:0-2500 GCA_963575745.1 Prorocentrum cordatum
CGGGGGCCTTGGAGAGTGTTGAACAAAGAAGCAGAAGAAGAACAAAAATGATAATATTAATAATAATAATAATAATAATAATAAATAATAATAACAATAATAATAATAGTGATAATAATAGTGATAATAATAATACTGTCAATAATAAGGATAAGAGTGATAAAAATGATATGAATTATACGAAAAGAATGATAATACTCATGGTCTCCTGATCATAGACATCACAACTACTGATAGTACTTATGGAAAAATACATATGACACGAATAGGAATGCGAATACGAATGAGAGTACACATACGAATGCGAAGAGCAATCATGATAACAAGAAAACAATACCAAATACAACATAACAAGACACAATGGTAACCATCAGTGTTATGACGAAGAGGGCGAAAAATACGAATACGAAAATAATAATAATGTAAATATCGGAAAACTAATACTAAGAAGAAGAAGAAGAGAAAGAGGAAGAAGAAGACGAAACATAAGAAGAAGATGACGAAGAAGAAGAAGAGGAAGAGGAAGAAGAAAAAGAATAAGTCACAATCCTGACCCCCTGTCGGGCGCCTGGTGTTTTCAGGACGCCACACCCGGTCTCCGGCGGCCTCTCACGGGACGATCCGGGCACACCTGGGGGGCCGTTCCTGGCGAGGCGCGGCTGCGGCTGAGCATCCGGAGGCTGGCAAAACCCCAGGGAGCCCACGAAAACGCCAGCAAAGGACCTCCCTGGACGAGGCCCTACACCTCGCGAGCGATGGGAAACGCAATTTTCCTCCAAAAACCGCACTCAATGAGCCACAATAGCGTCTCCCATAACTTTAAGCTATGGGAAACGCAATCCCGGACGACTGCCGCCCTGTAGTCCCTCTTTGGCGCCCCCGATGATGCCTCGACGGCACCTGGAAATCTGGGCCCCTCCCGTTCCTGTCGGCCCCTCGGACCTCTCATGTGGGTGGTTTCGGAGACCTTGAACCCAAAATTGTTTTCATCTCTTGGGGGGACATTTTCTATTTCCGACGACCTTCCGCCGCCCTTCCGCTGCCTTCCGCCGAGGAAGAGATGACAGATCCTTCGACCCTTGAAGGCAAGGCCCTTTCTGAAACGCCCCACGTGGTGTTTGCAGCCTGCCGAACCTCTCTGGAAAACCTGGCCTCATGGCGACAAGGACGCGCTGGCAGTCCCAGCCAAGGCCCAAAACCGCCAGGAAGCCTACGGCCATGGACTTTTGCTGGGCGTGTCGCAGCGGCGCCCCTGGCGGCACGCTATGTCTTGGCGAGCTGATAGCGTGTCGTTCCGCTCCGTGGGGCGGGAGGCTGGCAGGAGCTCGAGGAAATGACGCTGTGCGCTGTGGGACCGGATCGTGCTTAGCATGCGGCGCCGCAGCGTGGTGAGCCAGAACCGGCGGCGCCACACGCCTCCTCCTCCTCCTCCTCCTCCTCCTCCTCCTCCTCCTCCTCCTCCTCCTCCTCCTCCTCCTCCTCCTCCTCCTCCTCCTCCTCATCCCCCTCACCATTACCACCACCATCCTCCTCCTCCTCCTCTTCCTCCTCCTCCTCCTCCTCCTCTTCCTCCTCCTCCTCTTCCTCCTCCTCGTTGTCCTCAACACATCATGTCGTTCGTCCCCGCCGTCCGCCACAATCACCCCCCTGTCCTCATCGCCATACGCACCGTCATCATCATCATCATCATCATCATCATCATCATCATCACCATCATCATCATCATCATCATCATCATCATCATCATCATCATCATCATCATCATCATCATCATCATCATCATCATCATCATCATCGTCATGAGGTCGCGACCCCGGAAAGCCTGATACCCCGAAGCACGAGGGGAGGAGGAGGAGCAACAACAGCAGGAACAGGACAAGGATAAGGGAGGGGGAGGAAGGAACATAAGGGAGGCAGAGCAGCGAGGAAGGATGGCGGAAGAAGATGGGAAAAGAGGGGGCGAAGGGAGGTGTTGACAAAGGGGCGCCGCTGTACCCCTCAGTTGTCCCTCAGTGTCGTCTCAGTTTCTTGCGTCAGAGAGAGGTTGCAGTTGTAGGATACCAAGCCGCAAACGCAGTGCCAGGAAAGCTAAATGCAACCGAGAAGAAACTGAGTGCAACTGAGGGAAACTGAAAAGAGGGGGCGAAGGGAGGTATTGACAAAGGGGCGCCGCTGTCCCCCTCAGTTTTCCCTCAATTTCGTCTCAGTTCCTTGCGTCAGAAAAAAGCTGCAGGTGTAGGATACCAAGCCGCAAACACAGTGCCAGGAAAGCTAAATGCAACCGAGAGGAAACTGAACGCAACTGAAGGAATATGAATATAACTGAGGGAAACTGAATGTAACTGAGGGAAACTGAGTGTAACTGAGGGAAACTGAGTGTAACTGAAAGAAACTGATTGTAACTGAGGGAAACTGAGTGTAACTGAGTGTAACTGAGGAGAACTGACTGTAACTGAGGGGTCCGAACCGGCTCCGTCCGACGCAGCGCGCGGCCACAATG
>CAUYUJ010011766.1:7500-20000 GCA_963575745.1 Prorocentrum cordatum
CCACCAGGCCCTGCGAGGCACGGGCTGTGCCTGGCTGACTGCCTCCGGGCGTTCAGCTCACGCCAAAAAAGGAGGCTGCAGAGGCCTCGGCACGCGCCTGCTAGGAAAAGCGCTGCAGGACGACCTGCCCGGGCTCGGCGAAGAGACGGCGAGCTTTTTTCTCTACGGGAGGGCCCTGTCGCTGGCCCACGGCGCGGTCGCTGTGAAGCCGAGCTGTGGGGGCGAGAGGTCCTCTCCGAGGGGCACCCCCCTGGGGCTTTGCTGAACCGTCGGCCCACTCTCCGTCTCTCCAACTCCACACCCCCCTCATCATCACCAGCACTACCACCATCGCCATCATGATGATGCATCAGCCAGGGAGCCTGCGGTCTGTGCCCGACGAGGACTCCCTGGTTGGATCGAGAAATGCACGCGAACCTACTCAAGAGAGTGTCCACATCATGTCCACCACTGAGCTTGCGAACATCGTGCCGTGGTCACGCGCCTGTCTCCGCCATTACATTGCAACTGCGGAAGATTTCAAGCCGAGGCTCGTTATGCGATGGCACGCTTCTGGAATCGCGCCTGCGTCGGAGTGGTCGTCTTCTCCGAGCAGGCCTCCGACAGGAAATCCTGCTCGCCCGAGATTCTTGACATAGAAGTTCAGATACGGGAGGTTTGTCTCTGTGCGCCCATGAACGACTTTGACTTCGACTTTTCCCAAGGCCAGCCAGGCCTGAACCTCGGTGGCATGTTGCGATGCGGTGTAACGGTATCCCCCAGCTTGTTTTGCGATTGCCCAAGACCCTGTAATATTCAAATCTTGGAAGTACATGTCTGCGCAGCCTCCACCCAATTGTCGCGCATCGGCCTGAACACGAAGCAAGGCTTTTTCAGGGTGCTCCCCGCGAGGGATATTTATCAGCACGTGCTGACCAGGCTTCATCAAATCGAACCGCTGACCAAGAACGTTTCGCAAGTGGGGATCTCCAGTTGCAGATGCAGTGTCGGTCGCTGGTGTGGGGGGTGTTGCTGGCGTCGGTGCAGGCGTTGGTGCGGGCGTTGGCGCGGGCGTTGCTGCTGGCGTTGATGCCGGGTTCGCAAACGACACAGTGTTCGAATTGACCACGGCAGCAACGTCCTGCCAGGTCTGGCCATCGTCTGACGATTGCACCACAATGCCTCCACTCCACCCCCAACCCGAGACGCTGTCGAGTCCTAGATTGGATGCCGAAGCACACATGACGTTGATCGCCGCTGGAAACCGAACACCAATCCACGCCTCACGCGCACTACAAGGACCACACTGCGGGCGCCACGACGTTGAAGATGATCCGTCGTCAGCCAAGTGGCATCCCCCACTGTTCCAATTCTGATATATATTATCGTACCCAGACAATAACGTTCCCACATCCGACACAGATTGCGGTCCCTGTCCGTTGGTAAGCAAGGTCGTGCAACCAACATCCGCGTACCAGTACACGGATGCGACCGCGGGGCGCCAATTCGTCACACCGGCATTCATCACGCGCCAGTATGATGCCGAAATCGTCGCCTGGGCGCGGACAAGTGAGTGCGTCTCAGTGAACTGGATCTGCGTGGAATTCGCGGCCTGCGCATGTATACTCGCAAGGAGCGCCACCGCGTAATAGATGATGCATGATCTTCCCCTGGTCATTACCGTACGAGAAGACTGACGACTACGGGCATGGCGGGTTCCGGAAACCCACAACCCGAAGATGCTGTCATCTCTTAGGAGTGCTTGCTTTACTTCCGCTGGTTTCCGCCGGCCTTGCGCTGCATTCCGCCAGCGGAGGCGGCCTCGTCTCATTTCCGCCGCCTTCCGCCAACCTTTCGCCGAGGAAGAAATGAGAACTCCTCCGACCTTCGCAGGCGAGGCCCTCTCTGGAGCCCGCCGTATCACACAGGTAACCTCCCAGGAAGCATCACCGAACTCATACGCGCGCACGAAAGGGGGCGGGAAACGGAAGCGGAAGCGGAAACGCCGGACATCGTCCCGGCGGGTGCGCCAGAGCGCCTGAGAACTCACGCGTCGTCGTGGCCAGAGCGAGCGAGGCGACGTATGTACTCCAAGAGCATACGTTTCTTGACTATTCCGCCACAGTAGGAGCTCGACCACAAGAAACCTCCCACAAGAAGCCCAGCACCGAGACCCCAGGACGCCCCTTGCTTCTATTTCCTGTGTAGTAGTAGTAGTAGTAGTAGTAGTAGTAGTAGTAGTAGTAGTAGTAGTAGTAGTAGTAGTAGTAGTAGTAGTAGTAGTAGTAGTAGTAATAGTAGTAGTAGTAGTAGTAGTGGTGGTTGTAGTAGTAGTAGTAGTAGTAGTAGTAGTAGCAGCAGCAGCAGTAGTAGTAGTAGTAACACAAATAATACTAAACAATAAGAATAACAACAGTCGTAGTCGTAGTCGTAGTCGTAGTCATGGTCGTAGTCGTAATCGTAATCGTAGTCGTAGCCGTAGTAGTAATAAAAATAATAGAAGTAATAGTAGTCGTAGTCGTAGTAGTAATAAAAGAAATACTAGTAGTGGTAGTAGTAGTAGTAGTAGCAGTAGTAGTAGTAGTAGTAGTAGTAGTAGTAGTGGTAGTAGTAGTAGTAATAATAATAATAGTAGTAGTAGTAGTAGTAGTAGTAGTAGGGAGTAGTAGTAGTAGTCGTAGTCGTCGTCGTCGTCGTCGTCGTCGTCGTCGTCGTCGTCGTCGTCGTCGTCGTCGTCGTCGTCGTCGTCGTCGTCGTCGTCGTCGTCGTCGTCGTCGTCGTCGTCGTCGTCGTCGTCGTCGTCGTCGTCGTCGTCGTCGTCGTCGTCGTCGTCGTCGTCGTCGTCGTCGTCGTCTTCTTATTCTTCGAATACACACCTACAGCTACTGGAGTCCTGCCCCAGGTTCCTGCACGGGGCGGCGGCTACGACTATTCTGCCGCCGGCAGGGACGGGCAGATGTCCACGCCCACCACCCCTCGAAGAGATCCTCCAGATCCCCGAGGCTCGACTCCTGGGCAGACGGTATGAATATATTCTGGCGGTCGACGGGCCCGCGCGCGCCCGCGCGCGGGCCCCACCCCTGGGTCCCAGGATCGGAGATCGAGGATCGAGGAGGAGGATCGGAGATGCGGGACCGATGATCGAGGATCAAGGAGGGTCGAGGATCGACTTTCGAGGATCAAGGAGGGTCGAGCTTCCAGGCTCCGATGATCCAGGCTCGAGCATCCATGCTTGAGGGTCTCTCCAAGCCACCCGTGTCCGAAGGTCGACGTTCGAGGGATCGAGCTTCAAGGATCAAGAATCCAGCACGAGGATCGAAGATCGAGGTTTTTGGACACTGCTACGTCTCTCTCAGGCCTGTGGAGGGGACATTGTTTTTCTATCCTTCGAGGGTAACGCGTGTTACGGGAGGGGGGGGGTCGGTGGGGAAGGGTAGCGGTAACGGCGGCCGCGGCGTGCACCCCCCAAGACGTGCCCGCAGCACCGGCGCAACAATCGCCTGTGTGCACCGCAATCCCTGTGCACATGATAACGCACGCCTGCATCACAGCGCCTGTGTACACCAGTGTCTCTATACACCCTTGTAGTCGCGTGCACCATAGCACCACATCGCCTGTGTACACCATAGTGCCTCTGTACACCACAGCAGCCGTGAGCGCAACAGCGCCTGTGTACACCACAGTGCCTGAGTATACCAGATCGCTTTTGTTCACCATGGCGCCTGTGCATATCACAGCACAATGCCTATGCACACCACGGTACCTGCGAGCAGACCAGCGCCTGTGCACACCACAGTAGCCATCTGCACTACAACGCCTGGGTACACCACAGTGCCTGCGTGCACCACAGCGCCTGTGTACACCACAATGCATGCGCACCACCGCGCCTGCATGCACCACCAGCTGCTGCAGCAGCGCCGCAATGCCTGGGTGCACCACAGATGCCTGTGCACCCTCGGAAGCCTCCAGGCCACGTCGGTCGTCGCCATCCTCCTCCTCCTCCTCCTCCTCCTCCTCCTCCTCCTCCTCCTCCTTCTCCATTCCTCCTCCTTAAAAACAACTTCTCCCTGTCGCACCCCGAGGCCAGTTTTTAGGGCGGGCCCGGCGTTTCGCCTGAGGCTTCCTCACCATGTATGACCCTGAAGCTTAAAAATTGATAAAGCTTCACAGATGGAGGGCGGGTGGTTTTCAAAATGTGGCTCTCGCCTTGGCGCCGCACACATTCGTTTATAAAATGTGCAAGAGCTTCACGGATTAAGGGCGGGTCGTTTTCAAAATGTGGATCTCGCCCTAGCGCCGCGCACTTTCGCTGTAGAAATTGCAACAGAGCTTCACGAATTGAGGGCGGGTCGTTTTCAAAATGTGGCTCTCGCCTTAGCGCCGCGCACATTCGCTTTAAACATTTGCAAGAGCTGCACGGATTGAGGGCGGCTCATGTTCAAAGTGTGGCTCTCGCCTTAGCGCCGTGCACATTCGTCTTAAAATCTGAAAGACTTTCACGGATCCCCATGATCAACAAACCAGAAATTGTGTTTTGGAAAGATTCAAAATTATGAGGGTGCAAGAGTTACGCTGATTCGCGGTGTTGAAGTCCCAGGAATGGCGCTCTGGCACGATTCAAGCTCGTCAAGACGCAACAATCAGGTTGATCACTGGCGTTGGAATCTCGAGAACAATGTTTTGGCCTGCTTCAGGGTCTTGAAAGGGTTGTTTTCCAACGAGACAGTTCCCTGAGTGGAAATGAACCGTTGTAGGGGCATCTGAAGAGGGAGCTTGGAGCAGGGTTGTATCCAACATTGTTGATGACTCTTGGGTTTCCACTGGTCCTCCTCCTCCTCCTCCTCTCCTCCTCCTCCTCCTCCTCCTCCTCCTCCTCCTCCTCCTCTTCTTCCCTCCCTCCCTCCCTCCCTCCCTCCATCCCTTCCTCCTCCTCCTGCTCCTCCTCCTCCTTTTGCTCCTCCTGCTGCTCCTCCTCCTTTTCCTCCTCCTCCCCCGCCTCCTCCTCCTCCTTTTCCTCCTCCTCTTCGTCATCCTCCTCTTCCTCATCCACCTATTCCTCCTCGTCACTCCTCGTCACTCCTCCTCCCACCTCCACCCCCCTCTCCCCCTCCTCCTCCGATTCCTCCTCCATCCTCCCCCTCTTGGAGTATGACAGCTTCACAAGCCCCCGATTCCACCGCATGCTCCTCCGCATTCCTGATCAGGGCAACTCGCCTCGGATCGTTTCTGGATGGGCTGGTGGGATCACGCGAAGAGTCCAGAATAACTCATCCATGTCGCACCCCCAGACGTGTCCGTTCGGCGGGCCCGGCGTTCCGCCTCAGACTTCCTCACCACTTACGCAAGAATCGGGTGCATCAGTATCACGGACGGGGTGCAGGTCGTTTTCAACATGTAGCTCTAGCCTTAACGCCGCCCACATTTATCTTACGAGCTTGCAACAGCATCAAGGACGCAGTGTGGGCCGTTTTCCAAGCGGGGCTCTCGTCTTAGCGCCGAGAATATTCGTCATAAAAGTTTGCAACAGCTTCAAGGACGGAGGGTGGTTCTTTCTCAAAATGTGGCTCTCGCCTTAGCGTCGCGAGCATTCGTCTTAAAAGTTTGCAGCCATTCCATGAATTCGCACGAGGGTTGAAGTCCCGAATATCGCGTGTTGGCGCGTGTTGTCAGGACGCAACAGTCGCGCTGACTCGCGGTGCCTAAAGTCCCAGGAATGGTGCTCTAGCACGGATTGGCATTGTCAGGACGCAACAGTCGCGGTGATTCGCAGCGCTGAATCCCAAGAAGGGTGTTTCGGCACGATTGCGGATCTCAGACGGGTGTCTGTCACTAGGGCACGTCTCACAATAATATGACAGTCTTGTAGTTACCTATGAAAAGAGAGAATTTCAAAGGAGGGTGTTTTGCAACCTGGATTTACACGAGTCGTCGTCCTCTTCATCCTCCTCCTCCTCCTCCTCCTCCTCCTCCTCCTCCTCATCATCATCATCATCATCATCATCACCACCACCATCATCATCATCATCATCATCATCAGCAGCATCAGCATCAACATCAGCATCATCATCATCAGCATCAGCATCAGCATCAGCATCCTCATCATCATCATCATCATCATCATCATCATCATCATCATCATCAGTATCATCATCATTATCGCAATCGTCATTATCATCATCCTCCTCATCATCATCAGCACCATCCTGATAATCATCATCGTCATCATCAGCAGCATCATCATCATCATTCATCCTCCTCCTCCTCCTCATCATCATCCTCATCCTCCTCCTCATCATCATCATCATCAGCATCATCATCCTCATCCTCATCCTCAGCATCAGCATCAGCATCATCATCATCATCAGCATCATCATCCTCATCCTCATCCTCATCCACATCCTCAGCATCAGCATCATCATCATCACCACCATCATCATCATCATCATCATCATCATCATCATCATCATCATCATCATCATCATCATCATCATCATCATCATCATTATCCTCATCCTGCTCATCCTCCTCATCTTCCTCCGCCTCCTCCTCCTCGAATCCCATCTTGGCTCAACGCGCCGTTGCGGCGCCTTGGGCCATCCCCGAGCCTTCACGAGGCGGAGGTGGCATCCGATGCCTGCAGCTCCCTTGGTGGTGGCGGGTGGGGGTAACTGATTCGGGGCGAGCGGCATGGTACAGGGGTGCGGCCCGAAGGCGCGGCGGCCCGCAGCTTCGCGCGGCAGACACCGCGGCCTGCGGGGCGACCGCTGCGCGCCGGCTGGAGCGGAGGCGGAGGCACGACGCGTGCGAGGCCAGTCTTCGCCGCCGGCTGTCGCGTTCGTCTTCGAGCGCAGCGACAGGTACTCCTTGCGAGCCAGTGGAGGCGGAGCCGAGAGTGTTCAAGGCCCTCAAAGACGGTTGGCCGGACTTCGTCCCGCAGGCGGGGCAGGTGGATGTGCTCCTCAGCGCACGCCGAGCTGGAGGATCGCGAGCAACGCCCCGAGCCCGACGCGATCGGCGAGAAGGCTGCAGATGGCCGCCGACGAGGCGTTTCGTGCAGCTCGGCGTCGCCGCGCGCATGCCAGGGCTGCGAGTCCAATGCCGATTGCCAAGAATCGGCGGCGAGCGAGGGGGGGAAGTGAGAAGGAGAAGGCCTTCTGGCCTTCTCAGAAGGCCAGGGGGGCTTCCCGGCCTTCTGAGAAGGCCCGCCACTTCTCACTCCCCCCCCAGGCTCGCCGTCGAAAGAAGCAGGCTGTTCGCTTCGCCGAGACCGTGGGGCTCGTGGAAATCACGGCGACCAGCAGTCGGCGCAACGTCGACTTCGTGAAGGTCAAGCCTGTGCTGCCGCAGGCCAGGAAGAAGGTGCCGACGTTGGGAACCGAGACGGTAAGCTGAGGAGCACCAGCGGAGCACAGGCGGAGCACAGGCGGGGCCCGTCGGCAAGGTCAGCTCTGTGCGGAGCCAGGGCAGTGCGCTGACAATGCCCAAGAAGCAGGTGAACTTAAGCGGAGATGGCGGAGCCTGTCGGCAAGGCGCACGTTCTGCCTGGCGCGGTGGGGGGCCGGCACAGACAACCCCCAGGCTGTCTTCGCTGCAGACGAGGCGGCGAGGCCTGCCAGGGTGGCGGAGGCTTGGGCTGACGTGAGAAAGATGTTCGTGCAGTAGGAGGCGAGCGGGGCGCCGTGTTTTTCGCTGGGCCCGCCTCGTCTTCAGGCTCGCGTGCTGCGGTGTCGACGGGGCCGAAGATCAACTGGACAGCTCGTCCCCGAGCTCACAGGCGCTGGGTGCTCCTCCCCGAGCGCACGGGCGCCCCGAGCTGTTTCGGCTGCCGCGAACTGCCTGCCGAACGGGAGCGGCTGCTGCACGACGCGAATGCTCTCCGCGGAGCTGGTGCAGCCCAGACGGCCGCGCGGGCGACAGACAGCAGCGCCGACTGCAGACAGATCTGATCTCGCAGCACGGGGGGCGCTGCGAGGAGTTCCCTCACCGTCGCGGTTGGCGCCTCTGCCTGGGCCTCGTGTTCGGCGGCTTCGTCTACGGCTTCTTCGATGGCCGCGCCTCCGATCGCCGTCTGCCGAGATGCTTTTGCTGAGCTTTCTCAAGCTGTGCCCTCTTATATTACGTGAGTGTTTGTGCTCCTCACTTTTTCCTGCTGCTCCCATCCGACCATCGTCCCGACTCGGCGCGTCGCTTCATGTGCTCGCTCCTCCTCCTCCTCCTCCTCCTCCTCCTCCTCCTCATCCTCCTCCTCCTCCCGTCCTCCTCCTCCTCCTCCTCCTCCTCCTCCTCCTCCTCCCCTCCTCCTCCTCCTCCTCCTCCTCTTCCTCCTCCCGCCCTCTCTCCTCCTCCTCCTCCTCCTCCTCCTCTCCTCCTCCTCACCACCACCACCACCACCACCACCACCACCACCACCATCATCATCATCATCATCATCATCATCCATCATCATCACATCATCATCATCATCATCATCATCATCATCATCACATCCATCATCACCTCCTCTCACTCCTCGTCCCCATCCTCCCTCCCTCCTCCTCCCCCTCCTCCTCCCCCCCCTTCCTCCTCCTCCTCCTCATCATCATCATCATCAGCATCATCAGCATCATCATCGTCATCCTCATCCTCCTCCTCATCATCATCATCAGCATCATCATCAGCATCAGCATCAGCATCAGCATCAACATCATCATCATCATCACCACCATCATCATCATCATCATCATCATCATCATCATCATCATCATCATCATCATCATCATCATCAACATCATCAGTACCGTGAGCATGATCAGCTCGCCGTCACCTTCAGCGCCACCACCACTATCACCACCATCACAGTCATCAGCAGCATCAGCATCATCATCACCATTCAACATGATCATCAATAAAACTATCATCACCTGTACCAACGATCATAAACCGTCAACAATCAATATGGCCCAGCATGATCATCAGCATCAGCAGCAGCAGCATCATGATAATCATCAGCATAAGCACCAGCATCAGCATCATCATCAGCATCAGCATCATCATCCTCATCATAATAATAAGCATCAGCAGCAGAAGCAGCAGCAGCGTCATCATCACCATCAACCTCATCCTCATCCTCATCCTCATCATCATCATCATCATCATCATCATCATCATCGTCATGATCATCATCATCAGCAGCAGCATAATCATCAGCAGCATCATCGTCATCATCAGTAGTATGATGATACTCCCCATCATCATCATCAGCATCAGCATCATCATCCGCAGCAGCATCACCAGCATCATCAACATCATCATCACCCGCACCGTTATTATCATCATCAGCATCATCGTCCAAATCAACATGATCATCGTCATCATAATCATCATCATTGTCATTATCTTCGTCGTCGCCATCATCCTGATCGTCATCATCACCACCACCATCATCATCAGCATCATCATCAGAATCAACATCGTCCTCATCCCTCTCCTCCTCATCCTCCTCCACCTTCTCATCATCATCATCATCATCATCATCATCATCATCATCATCATCAGATCATCATCGTCATCATCAATAGCATCATGATCAACATCATCATCAGCATCAGCATCAGCATCATCAGCATCATCATCACCATCATCACCATAATCATCATCAGCATCTTCATCGTCGTGGTCGTCGTCATCGTCATTGTCATCATCATCATCATCATCATCATCATCATCATCATCATCATCATCATCATCAGCGTAATCATCATCATCATCATCATCAGCATCATCATCATCATCATCATCATCATCATCATCATCATCATCATCATCGTCATCAGCATCACCATCAACATCATCATCATCATCGTCATCATCATCATCAGCATCAGCAGTATCAGCATCTGGCTCATCATCATCATCATCATCATCATTCTCAGCAGCAGCAGCGTCATCATCAGCATCAGCATCATCATCATCATCATCATCATCAACAGCAGCAGCATCATCCCAGCAGCATCATCCTCATCATCATAATTGCCATTGTCTTCGTCATCGTCATCAACATTAGCATCAGCATCAGCGCCAGCATCAGCATCATTATCAGAATCATCATCAGCAGCAGCATCAGCATCAGCATCATCATCGTCATCATCACAGCATCATAAGCATCAGCATCATCATCATCATCATCATCATCATCATCATCATCATCATCATCATCATCATCATCATCATCATCATCATCGTCATCTTCGTCTTCGTCTTCATCTTCATCTTCACCTTCCTCCCTCCTCATCCGACCCCTCCACCTCCTACGGAAGGCCCGGCGGGCGCCAGCCTCCTCCTTCGTCCGGATCTCGGTGGCGGCCTTCAGGTCGGCCTGCGTGCGCAAAATGCATTGACACGTATGAAATCTGTCTGTCCCTAGTTTCTTCCCTGCCCTCCAACTCCTCCTCCTCCTCCTCCTCCTCCTCCTCCTCCTCCTCCTCCTCCTTCTCCTCCTCCTCCTCCTCCTCCTCCTTCTCCTCGTGGGCTGTCGTGGTGCTATTATTGTACCCCCCAGGTACCTGACATCATACTAATTACTTTACTGGTGTTGTTGACCTTGATGCCTTAGCGCGCCCGAAGGCTCATGCAAGTTTACCGCTGCAAGCCATTGCCATGGTATGGGCCACCTCATTGGCCATCCAGTCTCAGTGTGCGTCGTTCGGCTTTCACGTTGACAGTATTGTTGCCACTGGGGCCTTCGGTGGAGCTCCCTGGGGGCCACGAAACGTGTGAGATGTGAGACGAAATAGGAACGGTGGCGCCATGCGAACCCTGCCACTGGGGCCTTCGGTGGAGGTCCCTATGGGGCCACGAAACGTGTTAGGGGTGCTCCGAAGTTGGGCGGTGGCGCCATGCGAACCCTGCCACTGGGGCCTTCGAGGGAGGTCCCTATGAGGCCACGAAACGTGTGAGGGGTGCTCCATAGTTGGGCGGTGGCGCCATGCGAACTTTGCCAGTGGGGCCTTCGGTGCAGCTCCCCATGAAGCCACAAAACATAAAGCGAAATGGGGCGGGGTCTCCATGCGAACTTTGCCACTGGGTCCTTCGGTGGAGGTCCTTATAGGGCCACGAAACGTGTGAGGGGTGCGCCGAAATAGGGCGGGGCCATCATGTTTCGGTGGTGCTCCCCATGAGGCCACGAAACGTGTGAGGGGTGCGCCGAATATGGTGCGGTGGCGCCATGCGAACACTGCCACTGGGGCCTTCGGTGGAGGTCCCTTTGGGGCCACGAAACGTGTGAGGGGTGCGCCGAAATGAGGCGGGGCCGCCAATCGAATTTTGTCACTGGGGCCTCTGGTGGAGCTCACCGTGGGGTCACAAAACGTGCGAGGGGTGCGCCGAAGTGAGATGGGGTCGCCATGCGAACTTTGCCAGTGGGGCCTTCGGTGGAGGTCCCTATGGGGCTACGAAACGTTGATGACGATGACGATAATGATGCCGACGACGACGATGATGCTGATGATAGTGATAATGATGACGACGACGACGACGACGACGACGACGACGACGATGATGATGATGATGATGATGATGATGATGATGATGATGATGATGAACGGAGGAGGAGAAAGGAGCGGGAGGAGGAGTGAGAGCGCGGGGCGCTCTCTCTTCAAGACGAGTACCCACACCACAGGATGGCTTAGAACAAAAAAAACAATATGATCCAGCCCGTCCAACAAGAGAGAGAGAGAGGAAAAAAAAAAAAAAAACGACGACTAAGACGACGACGACGACGACGACGACGACGACGACGACGAGGAGGAGGACGACTACGATAACGATAACGACAACGAGGAGGAGCAGGAGGAGGAGCAGGAGGAGGAAGGGGAGGAGGAGGAAATGGAGGAGGAAGAGGAGGAGAAGCAGGAGAAGGGGAGGAGGAGGAGGAGGAGGAGGAGGAGGAGGAGGAGGAGGAGGAGGAGGAGGAGGAGGTAGAGGAACAGCAGGAGGGAGGAGGAGCGAGCTTATTCGCCGCTACAAGCAAGGGGGGGGGTCAAAACGAAAGACCCCTGAAATTAGAAAACGACCACATCCTCCCCATAGAAACTCTCTTTCCTCCCGCTTGACCGCCTTCAATGTCCACCCCCTCCTGTTTATCCTCCTTCCCCTCCCCCACCGATTCCCCTTCTCCTTTTCCACCTCCTCTGTTTCCTCCTCCTTCGCCCTCCATTGCCCCTTCCATGGTCATGACCGTCTCGCCGATGCGAAGCATACGATGGGGGCGGGTGCGGACGATGTCAACGACCTCGCGCATGCAGCTGACACTTCGAACATGGTTGCGAACGAAGGCCGTGATACCGAACACATGCATCGGGCGTTGGCAGGACTGGGTTTAATGGAACCTGGTTTGGTGATTTGTACCAGGGGCGCCCCCCCGTCTCATTTCCACTAACCGGAACTGCCGTCACCCGAAAAACACGAGGTACGGCAAACCTGGTTCAGTGAATCTGGCCAAGTGAGGGGCCCCAAGGCCCTACCACTAACCAGGTCCCCGTACC
>CAUYUJ010011767.1:0-21140 GCA_963575745.1 Prorocentrum cordatum
GGAGGAGGAGAAGGCGGAGGAGGAGAAGGAGGAGGGGGAGGAGGAGGAGGAGGAGGAGGAGGAGGAGGAGCAGGAGAAGAAGCGGTCCGCGCCCACCACCCCTCCGTGTTCGATTTGTTCAAGGCGTGGACCCTCAGAGGTTCTTCTGCGGGGAGGGAAGGCGCGACCATCATCCTGCCGATCCACTCGTCACTCTATCCACCGTGTGCCTTAGGAATGGAGCATTGAGCGACACGAATGAAACCTAAGAGCGCATCAGCTCCAGAGGGGTGGACCCCCCTTCCCAGGACCCCCAGGGGTCTGGACTCTGGCCCCAGGGTCAGGTCTTCAACCGAAACTTGACAACAAAAACCTCCCGTCGTGATTATGATCGCGACGCCCTCACACACAGACACACCACCATCACAACAACAACAACAACAACAACAACAACAACAACAACAACAACAACAACAACAATAACAGCAACAACAACCGCAACGACCGCAGCAGCAGCAGCAGCAGCAGCACCAACAACAACAAGTTTAAGACTGCTCGTTCTGATCTGCTCGTGTGTCATTCAGCACGTCTATCCCAAACCCTCGATACCCGCCCTCTTCGTCTTCGATCGCACCCTCTCAGGGGTATGTCTTCATTTTCTGCTACGTGTATTTCGTGCAGCCCCTGAGGCTGGGCAAGAGAGGACAGATGGAAGGAAGGGACAAGCGGGAAGGAGGAGGATGGAGCACGAGAGAGAATAGCAGAAGGGGCGCCAGGAGCAGAACAGACGGGCAGATCGGGCGGATAGATCCAAACTGAAGGGGCCCTGGGACACACAGATAAATACACACACAAAAAAAGGGTTACCCATATTTTCTAAATTTCCTGGGTTTCTGTCTTCCCCCCCACTGCCCATATTTTTCCATATCTTCCTGGGAATCGACGATGAATTGTGTCTGTGTGTTTTCCCCTCCTGACTAACGGGCGGGTCGGGAAGGCGGGCCCAGGCGCCAAGGTCGAGCAGGCGGGCTGCTGAGCCGTGCGTCCTGCACGAATCGCCAGGAAGTCTCGAGCGAGAGTGCGATTCCCAAATAAATCGTGGGGAGATCCACAGCGAGAGCGTGATTCCTGAGTGTCGAAGGCGCGGCGTCTCAACCAACTGCAAGGGAGTCCCACGCGAGAGCGCGCTTCCTGCATACATTGTGTGGAAGTCCCGCGCGAGCGCGGGAGCTGATAATACATTGTGAGGAAGTATCAGGCGGGAGCCGTTGTTGTTGTAACTCGGGGGCCGGGGGCGCAGTTTGACGCTCAAGACTTTCCCTTTTTTACAAAAAAGTTGCGAACCCGGGAAGGGCACTTTAATTGACAAATACCACGTGCACCAAGCGGGGGGGAGCCACAATAGTTATTCTTCAGAAATGAAAATTCAAAAACAGCAGCAGCAACAACAACAACAATCCGTTTAAGGCTGTTCGCCCCTATCTGCTCGCGTGCCACGCAACACGTACACCCAAACCCTCGGGACCCGCCCTTTCCGTCTTCGATCGTGCCCCCTTGGGGGTATATCTTCCTTCTTTGTCACGTGCATTTAGCGCAGCCCCTAAAAAACATAAGAGAGAGGACGGAGGGAAGGACGAGGGATGAGGATGGAGCACGAGAGAAACTAGCAGGAGGGGGGCTGGGAGCAGAAAACACTTGGCAGAACCAAACAGCAAATCGGGCGGGCAGACCCTAACGGGCGGGTCCGGGACGCGGGCCCAGGCGGCCAGGTCGAGCAGGCGGGTTGCTGAGGCGTGAGTCCTGCATGAGTCGAGAAGATCTCAGGCGATAGCGCGATGCCCAAGTAAATCGTGAGAAAGGCCACAGCGAGAGCGTGATTCCCGAGTGTCGGAGGCGAGGCATCTGAATAAATTGCAAGAAGTCCCACTCGAGAGCGCATTCCTGCAAAATGTTGTGGAAATCCCGTTCGAGAGCGCGACTTGGCAATAAATTGTGAGAAAATATCCGGCGGGAGCCGTGGTTGCTGTAAACCGGGGGCCAACAACACGATTTGGTGACACCTCACCTCCCCTTGTAAAAAACCGGGTGCGAGCCCCCGGAGAGGCACTTCAATTGAAACATACAATGTGTAGTGGAGGGGGATCAACAATACTTGTTCTTTAGGAATTAGGCCGCAAGAACAGCAACAACAAGGAAAACAACAGCAACACGAACAAGACAACAACAACAACCACAACAACAACAACAACACCAACAACCATAACAACAACAACAACAACAACAACAACAACAGCAGCAACAACAACAACAACAACAACAGCAACAATACCAACAAAAACGACAACAGCGACAATAACAACAACAACAACAACAAGAACAACAACAACAACAACAACTACTACTACTACTACTACTACTACTACAACAACAACCATTTTAAGGCTGTACGCTCTTACTTGCCCGCGAGTCATTCAACACGTATACCCTACACCCTCGAAACCCGCCCTCTTCGTCTTCGATCACACCCCTTTCGGGGGGATTATTTCTCTTTGCTGGGGCCGGCGGGCTTAGACGTACGGGCAAAACCGGAACGGGCGGACAATCCTTCGGGGGCGTACATCTCTCTGCCCGCCATTGGAATTGGCGCGGGCCCTGCAAGAGGAGGAGGGGAAGAACGAGGGAGAGTGGGAGGAAGGGGAGGGGGAAGGACGAAGGAAGAGGGAAGATACCACGTTGTGAAGGCGTCCTTGGCGCGTGCGTGGTTCATGAGCGCCGAAACGCAATTCCAGAATAATTTGTGAGGACGTCGCACGCGAGAGCGCAGTCCTGAGTACATTGTGAGGAAATCTCGGGCGGAAGCGGGGGCCCTGACTAAGTTGCGAGGAAGTCTCAAGCGGGAGCGCCGTTCCTGAGCAAATTGCACGGAAGTCTCAGGCGGGAGCGGGGGTCCTCACTAAATTGCGAGGAAGTCTCAGGCGGGAGCGCCGTTCCTGAGTCAATTGCGCGGAAATGTCAGGCAGGAGCGGGGGTCCTGAGTAAAATTCGAAGAAGTCTCAGGCGGGAGCGCCGTTCCCACGTAAATTGCACGGAAGTCTCAGGCGGGAGCGGGGGTCTTGATTACATTGCAAGGAAGTCTCAAACGGGAGCGCCTTTCCTGAGTAAATTGCGCGGAAGTCTCAGGCGGGAGCGGGGGTCCTGAGTAAAAATCGAGGAAGTCTCAGGCGGGAGCCGTTGTTGTTGTAGCCCGGGGGGCAGGGGCACAGTTTGAGCAGGAAGACTTTCCTTGAGAAAAAACAAGGTGCGAGCCCTGGGGGTGGCACTTCAATAGAAAAAAAAACAATGTGCACCGGTGGGGGGGGATCAACAATAATTATTCTTCAAGAATGAGAGTTCAACAACAACACAGACCCCACAAGCAACAACAACAACACCAGTCACAACAACAACGACAGCAACAGCAACAGCAACAACGACAACGGCAACGTCAACAACAAGAAAACAATACCAACGACAACAAAAGCAACAGCAGCAACAACACAAAATAACAACAACAACAAACATGACATCAAAGCAACCACAACAACAATAATCATCATCAGTTTAAGACTGCTCGCTCTGATCTACTCGCGTGCCATTCAACACGTATATCGCAAAACCTCGTTACCCGCCCCCTTCGTCTTCGATCGCCCCCCCTTGGAGGCATATATCTTTCTTCCCTGCAACGTGTATTTCGAGCAGCCCCTGAGGCAGGGGAAGAGAGGACGAATGGAAGGAAGGGCCAAGGGGGAATGAGGAGGATGGAGTTCGATAGAGAGTAGCAGGAAGGGGGGCTCAGAGCAGAAAACACGGGCAGAACCAGACGGGCAGATCGGACGGATAGACCCTAACAGGCGGGCCGAGAAGGCGGGCCCAGGCGGCCAGGTCGAGCAGGCGGGTTGCTGAGCCGTGCGTCCTGCATGGATCGCCAGGAAGTCTCGAGCGATAGTGTGATTCCCAAATAAATCGTCAGGAGATCCACAGCGAGAGCGTGATTCCTGAGTGTCGAGGGCGCGGCGTTTGAATAAATTGCGATGAGGTGCCACGCGAGAGCGGGATTCTTGCATACATTGTAACGAAGTCCCGCGCGAGAGCGCGACTTAGGAATACACTGCGAGGGAGTGTCAGGCGAGAGCCGATGTTGTTGTTGTAGCCCGGGGGCCAGGAGCGCAGTTTGAGGAGGAAGGCTCCCCCTGATAAAAACAATGGTGCGAGCCCCGGGAAGGGCACTTCTATTGAAAAAAACGCATATGTTACAGGAGGGGGATCAATAGAAATTATTCTTCAGTAGTGAGATTTTAACACCAACAACACCAACAACACCATCAGCAACAACCACAAAACAGCAGCAACATCAACAACAGCAGCAGCAGCATCAACAACAACACCAACAACCATAACAACAACACAAACAACAACAACAACAACAACAACAACAACAACAACAACAACAACAACAACGACGACGACGACGACGACGACAACAACAACAACAACAATAACAACAACAACAACAACAACAACAACAACAACAACAACAAAAACGACAACAGCAACAACAACAACAACCACGACAACAACAACAACCACAACAACAACAACCACAACCACAACAACAATAACTACAACAACAACAACAACCACAACAACAACAACAACAACAACAACAACAACAAAACCACCACCAACAACAATAGCAATAGCATCAACAATAACAACAACAGACAAAGAGGTGCGGGCGTCTTCTTCGCCCGCAAAGGGGCCAGCATCTCCCACACGAACACGCCCAAGGGCAGCCCCTCGACGCACTGCGCCACGGTGACGTAGCCGTCCGACATCTCGGGGGGACGATCCCCCCCAGGAGGAAAAGGCGGAGGAGGTGGAGGAGGAGGTGCGAAGAGGGCAGCCCCACATCTCTTACGATCCGACTTTGTCACTCCCCCCGGATTTCCTCGATCTCGGCCCCCCGGAGCAATTTGGGGGCCCCGAGGCTATCCATCCGGGACGAAAAACCGACCCCGGGAAAGGGGGGAGGGAAGGGACCTCTGGGGCGGCGCATAAAAAAGAAGTCTGAAGTCGTGGTAGGAGGAGGGAGCAGGAGCTGAGGAGGGAGGAGGAGGAGGAGGAGGAGGATGGGGGAGAAGGCCGAGGGGAGGAGGGGAGGAAGGAACAGGAGGGGAGGAGAAGGATGGGGGAGGATGAAGATGGGAGGAGGCGGAGAAGGAGGAGGAGGAAGAGGAGGAGGAGATGGGAACAGGAGGGGAGGAGGGAAGAGGAGGAGAAGGAGAAGGAGCAGGAGGAGGAGGGAGAGGAGGAGGATGGGGGAGGGGAGGGAAGGCAGAGGTTTGGGCAGGGGGGGGAGCATGGTGGCGTCTTGGGCTGCCCCCTCGCGTGCATGGGGGAAAGGAGGAGGCACCCGGAAATTCCCTGGGGTTCCCAGGGGGGGGGGAGTACAGCAGGAGTTGGCGGCGCGCATAAGGGGGTAGGGGGAAGGGGGGAAGGCTTCTTAGAAGCACGGCCGAAGGTTCGTGCCGTGCCCAGACATGCGACGTCCTGATTTGTTCCATATGGGGTCCCCGTAAGCCCCGACCCCTTCCCCGGGACCCGCTTCTCATCCTGAGTCGTCTGTTGACGGCCCCGAAGCCCGGCGAGGGCCCCCCGAGGCCGAAAAGGGCCATAAACCTCCCGTCCTGATTTTTCGACGACGCGAAAACGTATGGGTACCGGCTTCGGCGTTGGATCCTGACACCGCGGGGGGGGATCGTTCAACCTTGAGCGATCGGCCGTTTCCGAGGGCCCGTCGACACGGCGCGAACCAACCGCGGGCCTCAGCCGATGCCCTAAGGTTCCGTGCTGGCACTTTTTAGGGGCAATTATTTCTTGGCAATCTTTTAGAACGACACCGCGCGTGGACGTGGCCGTCGCGGAGGCGAGGGCACTCGCGAAGGGAAGACCACGACTTCGCATCATTGGATACCTCTCCATCGATGTTGTTCGCCCGTCGTGCCATTTTCGAAGGTTCTAACTGCCTAGTTCGTTGTTGTCAATCAGGTACTCCAGTTCTTCGTCTAACATGCCACCTGGATCAAATATGGATGGTTGTCCATTCGAATGCATCGGGTCTGAAGATCTCCTGAAATAGCAACACAAAATACGAGACCCTTGGGAGGCCAGCTCGCTCACCCAGACACACGTGAGCGAACGGTAGTAAGCTACGGCTATGTACCGAATGTTTGCTATCAGAACATCTGGCCAATCAGGATCCTGCAGGTTGGGGCGCAGAAGGGGGGGACAAAAAAAAAACGATAGCGGGCGCAGGTGTTCGCGGTCGACCTAATGCCGCACGCCAATTCCCGTTCGAGGTCGGGCCCGCGCCGTGACCCCCTGCCCCCCCCCGTGCCCGCCCGCGCCCTAGGCGGCTGGCCCCCCGCGCATCGGGCAGGGGCTCTTGCGCGACGGGCGAATGGCGGCGGCGGAGGGTTGCGGCGCGGCCCGGAACTCGACCCACGGCCCGGGCCAATGCCGCCGCCGCGGCCAGAAATGCGACAAGAGATACATTGCGCGCGCCCCGTCGAGCGCCATCTATCGGACGTTTCAGCAACGTCTCCTCCTCTCCTCCGCCATCATCCGCCCGCCCCCGCCCCCCCCCCCTCGCCCGCGCCGTCGCCCTCGCCATGCTATCGTCATCTCCTCCATTGCTCTCTGAACCGCTCGGCTTAGAGCTTCTTAGTTCTGGGACGCGTCTGCCACCGCCACTGTCGCTGTCGCCGTCACCGCAGTCGGTGGGTCTGACGAGGGGGTGGCGGCGGCAGTAGCAGTGCTGAGACGCGCCGAGGGTCCAGCAAGGCATGAGGGTGCTAACCCGACTTATCTGACTGATGCTCTAGGGGGGCCCTGTGCTCAGGGGAGGCTGCAGCACCGCTCAACGATGTGCTGTTCCACCGAACCTGCAGGATGGGCCCTCTCCCTAATCCGTGCTTCGGTAAGAATCGTCTGCGCAGCTCGTCTTCGTCTTGGTTGCCGGCATCGTCGTAATCGTGGTGCGTGTTTCACTGTTCGGGACTTGTTCACCACCACCACCACCTCCTACTCCTACTCCTCCTCCTATTCCTCCTCTTCCTTCTCCACCAACTCTTCCTTTTCCTCCTCCTCCTCCTCCTCCTCCTCCTCCTCCTCCTACTCCTCATCATCCTCCTCCGCCTTCTCCTCCTCCTCCTCCTCCTCCTCCTCCTCCTCTTCCTCCTCCTATTGTTCCTGCTCCTGCGCCTGGTCCTCCTCCTCCTCCTCCTCCTCCTCCTCCTCCTCCTCCTCCTCCTGCTTCTCGTGCTCGTCCTCGTCCTCCTCCCCCTCCTCCTCCTCCTCCCTCCTCCTCCTCCTCCTCCTCCTCCTCCTCCTCCTCCTCCTCCTCCTGCTCTTCCTCCTCCCCCTCCTCCTCCTCCTCCTCCTCCCCTCCTCCTCCTCCTCCTCCTCCTCCTCCTCCTCCTCCTCCTCCTCCCCCCCCCGTTCCTTCTTATCCTCCTTTTCATTATCCTCCTGCGCCAACTCCCACCAGCCTTTGCGCTGCAGTCAACAGGATGAAATATGTAGGCCTCGGCAGAAAAGCTCCACGAGAACCTCGGGTTGGGGCGGAGAATACTGCGGAAAGGAAGAACACGCACGCGTCAATATTCATTATCCCCTCCTCCCCACCAGGGGAGGGGCAAGAGGATGTGGATACACAGCGAAAGGGCGTAAATAACGCTACACATCGGGATGAATAGGAATCGAAGGAACGGGGGAAACGAAGGAAGAAGAGGAAAAGGGCGCGCGAAAGGGGGATGATGGCAAACTTGCGAGCTGAGCCATGGATGTACGCAGCGTGGGCGTGCAGAGGCGAGAATGGTGCAATCGGTTTCACAACGATGGGGGGGTACACGCAAGTTTGGCAACGTGGACCCCAAAACCGTGATCAGTACACTCTCGATGTGCAGTATGTGTGGTGCGATCTGGACATGGTGCAGCTTACGTGGTGACGCTTAGGGCCGCACGTCATTTGTCACTATTGAAACCATCGCGCAAACATCAAACCCAACGATCGTCGAACATCCACATCCACTGATCAGTCACACATTCGCCAATCAAATCCGCCAACGATCGTGGAAACATCCACCCCACCCGCCCGATTATGGATTCTCAGGGAACCGCTGCCAGCGTCCTCTGGTCCTCCGATCCTTCAGCCCTCCGGTCCTCGAGTCCTTCGTTCCTCCCTGTCCTCTTGTTCTCTGGTCCGGTCCGCCGGTCGTCCGGTCCTCCGGTCTTCTGGTCCTGCGGTCCTCTGGTCCTCTGGTCCGCCTGTCCGCCGGTCCGCCAGTCCGCCGGTCCTCTCGTCCTCCGGTCCTCCGGTCCTCCGGTCCTTTGTTCCTCCGGTCCTCCGGTCCTCTCTGGTCCTCTGGTCCTCCGGTCCTTCGGCCCTCCAGTCCCCCCGGGCTGCTGGTCCTCTGGCGACGGAGAAAAACGGAGAGCGGCAAAGACGATATTTCGTGATGCGCCGCATGCGGCAAATCTTGCTGATCAAAGAAGCCCTCGCATCGCGCCCAGGCGAGATCAAACCATGAGAATCATAATTTTCCGAGAACCGAATCCACCAGCTGGAACAGCAATAGTCGAGAGCGGCCCTCGAGATACGGATGCGTCTTCCCGTTGCAAGTCGACACACGAAGAACGACGAAAACCAGATCTCTCGACGCGCCACACACTGCAAAGCCTGCTGGCCAAATATTGCTCAAGAAGACATCCTTTATTTCTCCGAAGACCAGAACCAACTCCCGAGACAACAGTACGTGAGGGCGGCCCACGAGACCTTAGCTGCCCCCACATGCAACACGCAACACGTAGCGTATCGATACGGAGCTCAACACGTAGGCCGAAAACGTAGGCCCGACGCGATGCACTCGCCGAAGCCTGGCCCAAAATGCGTGGAGCCAACACGCAACGCGTTGACACGGACGTCTTGAACACGGGACGCGCTGCGTTTCAAAACGGGCGCAGCGAGGCAACGAAGCTCGTGACACACACGCTGCGTCGGGCTCCCTCGGGCTGCGTTTCGGGCGCCGTCGGGCTCCGCCGGGCGGCGTCGGGCGGCGTCGGGCTCCGTCGGGCTCCGTCGGGCGGCGTCGGGCGGCGTTTCGGGCGCCGTCGGGCTCCGCCGGGCTGCGCCGGACGGCGTCGGGCTCCGTCGGGCTCCGCCGGGCGGCGCTGGGCGGCGTCGGGCTGCGTCGGGCCCCGTGCAGGCGGCGTCGGGCTCCGTCGCGGGCAGCGTTTCGGGCCCCGTCGGGCTGCGACGTCCGTGTCCTGCCTCCTGCTCGTCCAGCTCCTCGTCATCGAAAAACTTGTTCTGCAGGTTACCCTTGAGGGACATATGCCGAAAGGCAGCACGAGGCAATCAAAAACGGTCAGATACCGAAACTACCACACGGGGCAGTCAAACGAATTCGACAAGGCAGCTGTGAACAACCCACGATAGAGTACCACCCCAGGCGATCAGCACAGCGTTCCATTCAAGGCAGATAATAGTGCAACATCGCAGAAATGAACGCGAATTCAGACATGAACCATGACAAAGAATTGGGGGGCCACAAATCTGAATGACCAAACGAAGTAATCAAAAACAATGAAATATCGAGATGCCCCGGTTTCAACCAAATTCGCAAGGCGGTCAGCACAGCGTTCCACTCCAAGCGGACAAGAATAGTGCAACTCTGACACGCATCACGATTACGAACTGAAGGACTACGAATCTGAATGACCATACGAGGCAGTCAAAGCAGTCGCAAGTACACATCACAACACAAATGGGTGTGATGTACCATGTGGGGAGAGAAAGAGAAAGAGAACGAAAAGGGACGCTACCGCTGGGGAGCTCGCAGAGCTTCTGCCCGAAAACAAACGCTCTACAAATTATCATTCAAGTTGCGGGTGGGTGGGTGGGGTGTTTGCAAGAGCACGGGATGTGTCAACTCGTTTGGTAAAATCAATCGCACCACATAGACTGCCCCTCATACGTTGCACAACATTGATTGCACAACGTAGACTGTGCGATACAGGTTGCACAACGAAGGTTGCACCACGTAGCTTGCACCACATAGATTGCTCCACATAGGTTGCACAACATTAATTGCCAGAAACAAAATGTATAGGGGTCTACGTAGGCAGGCCAACAGTATATGCATCTATATATACATGTGTATATACACACAAGCTAAACATATCCACCGATTGCGCAATACGTATAAAATGCACCCGATGCGGCGCAACTCTATTTACTGGGATTCAATATACGTGGTGCAATCTACCCGTGCAGCTTATACGTTGCAATAGATGTGATGCGAGCTGTGTCGTGCAAGCTACTCGTTGCAATCTGGAGACTCAAGTGAGATCCAAGCTATGTTCTGCGAGCTACGTGGTGCACACTATGGGCCACAATTGACTCTGGACATCTGCACGTGACCACCTCCCATGCTTGGACAATCATCCCCCCCTCCCGCTCGCAACTTGTTCGCGAAACTCAGGAGGCCATGAGTGAAGGTACCAATTGGAACTTGCTCGCAAATCTCAACAGGCATAAACACGCGCGGACCCTGCTCATGCACATCTATGACTCGAGCGGGCGAGTGATGCTAGTGACGAACACATCGGCGACGATGATTATTATAACAATAATGATGACGGTGTGGAGATATGATGGGCGACGACCACGACGAAGATAATGGAGATGGTGACGACAGCGTTAGTGATGGTGATGGAGATGATGGTGGTGACGATGACGACGGCAACGATGACGCTGGTGATGACGATGGCAGTGCTGAACAGGATGACAAGCAGTGGCGCGCGCAGAAGCTCCGACAGACGCTTTGCAGGAAAGCACGCGGCTCTTCATACGTGTGTGGACAGCGATACAGTCGGACCTCGAACACAAGAAACCTTCCACGAGCAAGCCAACCCTGAGACCCTAGGACGCCCATTTGATTTTTAATATCACATTTTGCACAGCAGAACAATCGAAACCCAAGAAACCCAGGGCACCATGGAGGCAAGCAGGGTGTTTCTTGGCATGGGTTTCCACTGCATCTTGAAATTATGGCTTGGCCTGGATTTTGCCATGAATTCGATATGCGCGCGCGGTGACACGCACGCGTGGCCCACGTCGTATTGTCTGGTAGAGCCGGCAGGGACACCACGCTTGCTGATCGACCTCGACGAGCGCGCACTGTGGCTCGGATGGCCGACTTTGAAACCACTGCAAGGAAAAAACGTTTGGCTCTCGCGTGACTTCAAAACGCGCGCACAAACACTGTACATATACCATTGACTTGAAAAACAAATCTCGGGAGCGGCCAAGAGGGGGGTGTCCAAGAGGGGGGGGGGGGAGGGGGCAAATCATGACCGGCGGCATGTGCGCGGCCCAGCGGGGGGGCCAGGGACGTAATGAAATGAGAAGAGGCGCCATGAAATCTGGGGAAATATCATGGCCCACGCCATGATATCCCCCCCCTAGTCATTACCCCCCTCTTTGCCGCCCCCGAAAATCTTTGCGTGATATGTGGCGGACTCCAGAAACCCCGAACCAAAAAACGTTTTCATCTCTTGGGGGCGCATCTTTTTAATGCTGCCGCCTTCTGCCAGCCTTCCGCCACAGCTTCGCCGGCGGAGGCGGCCTCGTTTTGCTGCCGCCGCCCTTTCCGCCGCCTTCCGCGGCAGAAGCGATGACAACTCCTTCCATCCTAGAACAGGGGGCCGCATGCGAACCCTACCCCTACCCCCCGCGATTTCTGAGGGGGAGGGTGGGGTTCACTCCGTCCGGGAGCTCCCGAGCGAAGTGAACCGCACCCTCCCCCTCAGAAATCGTGGGGGGTAGGGGTAGGGTTCGCATGCGGCCCCCTATTGAAGGCAAGGCCGTTTTTGGCACGCCTCACGTGGCCTGCGCGTGAGCCTCTGCTTGAAAGCCGCACTGCGGGCACCGCCGCTCACGCCCTGCTGGGCAGGCGGCCTCTCGGCGGCTGGACCCGGACCCCGCCCGCAGGCGAAGACCCCGCGCTGTGCGAGGCGGGAGAGACCACGGAGAAGGCGGAAAGCAGGAGTTGGAGGAGGAGGAGGAGAAGGAGGAGGAAGAGGAGGAGGAGGAGGAGGAGAAGGAGGAGGAGGAGGAGGAGGAAAGAAGGAGGAGGAGGAGGAGGGGGCCCGAGCTGTGGGCGACGGGCTCCAAGCCGCAGGCCGCAGCACCTGGGGGCCACACAGGCCGCCGGGCACGGGCCAGCAGTCGTGGGCCACCAGCCCCCCACAGACAGACTCCTCCTCCTCCCTCCTCCTCCTCCTCCTCTTCCTCCTCCTCCTCCTCCCTCCTCCCCTCCTCCTCCTCCTCCTCCTCCTCCTCCTCTCCTCCTCCCTCCTCCTCCTCCTCCTCCTCCTCCTCCTCCTCCCCGCCCTTCCTGTCGCAGCTCCCCCCTCATGCGGCAGCGAGAACGCCCTGGGCAGAGCAGGAGGCCCCCGGAAGGACCCTCGGGCGCTGGCCGACAAGCGGCAGGGCAGGACGGCGGGCACAACGACGGGTGGGGAGCCCATCCAAATCGGCATCGTGCACCACACCCGTCTACACCACCATGGGACGCACAGAGACATACTGATACTGTGTGTCCGCCTGGGAGGCGCGCGTCCGACCCGAACATGTAGCATGCCCATCTTGCAGTATATCGATCCTCGAGCGGTGTGGCCAGAAAGCGCCCGCCACGAAGTATGTACTATAAGATTTCTCGGTGCGCGCGTCGCCCCTGGGGGGGCGACGAGCACATAGTGTAAGTATGTTAGGGGGACGCCGACACCACCCCACCAAGGAGGAAGAAATTGACCACCACATCTAAAGGCCCGCTCGGTACCCAAATCTTTGGCGGATCTGGCCTCCCGGCTTCACCAGGAGCTGGTGCGTATCCACTAAGACCCCCAGATTGGGCCCGTGGGGGATCGATGATGCTTCGGAAAATCGTGAAACTCAAGCTTGAGGGACTCGAACTTGCCCGACGGGGCCGTCGGGAAAATTGCGGGACCTTGTCCGAAATTTGGCGCGACCTCTCGCTGCAAACATCTCACGAAATCTGGGCCATCAAAGTTCACGCCAAAGGGACCGTCCGAAAGCGGCGGCAGACCCGAGTTCCAGCAAGCTCGAGCCTCACGTTTCCCCGAATGGTGATGACTAGTCTCTCCCTCTTACGAGAACGGCGCTTATGAACCGTACCATGTTTGGACTCCCCTCAGGCTCGTGCAGTGCAGAGCTCCATTCGGCTCCGAGGGCAGGACAACGACGCACCGCACCACTCCTGGGTCGAAGGTCGAAAGCGCCTCGTGAAACGCCAACGCGCTACGGTGCATACCTGGCGGGTTCCCAACAAGGTTGCCATCTCTTGGGAAGCCGATTCTTGCTTCCGCGGGCTTCCGCTGGCCTTCCGCACGGCTTCCGCTGGCCTTCCCTTGGCTTCCGCCGGCCGAGCCGCCGCCTTTTTACTTCCGCCGCCTTCCGCGGAGGAAGAGAGGATAACTCCTTCGATCCTCGAAGGCGAGGCCCTTTCCCGGAACGCCCCCCCACCCGTCGTCCGCGGACCTCTCCCGACCCACCCTCGGCTACAGGCAAGAGCGACCCTGGGTAAGAGTGACCTTTGGTGCGCGGGGGCCGCGGGCGGACCCAACACAAGAGCGCACGACGCTAAAAATCGCATCGCGCTCGGAAATCGGGGGACCCCACTGGGCCCGCACCAAACCCAGACCCCCGACGTCATGATTTTTCCACAACGTCGACCCCCAGAGGTCTGGACCCCTTCTCTGGGACAGGTTTTTCGTCCTGGGCCGTTTTTGACAGTCCCGAGGCCTGGCGAGGGCCCCTGGAGGCCGAAAATTGCGAGAAACCTCCCGTCGTGATTTTTCACTACGCGAGGGGGTCGGGGAAGGCCACCCCGGCGAGGGGCCACTCCTACGTGCAGGCGACACCCCCCGCCCCCACGAGCCCAGGGAGCTACACCTCCCGGCGCGGCCAGCCTGCAGGTGCGCCGCCTCCAGGTGGCCCGGGGGTATACCGGCTGGACGCGGCAGCAGCCGTGAGCGAGCGCTTCGGCCTAGGCAGGCCGGGATCCGCGATGCGATGGCCGCATCAGTCCTGATCTCCGACGATCTGCTTTTTCAATCCGGGCGTTGTGAGCGAGCGCTTCGGCCTGGGCAGGCCGAGATCCGCGATGCGATGGCCGCACCGGTCCAGAACTCCGACGATCCAAGACATGCGACGATGCGAGGTCCGACGCAGCGAAGTAAATGCAACATCGTAAGCAATCACGCCCGGAGCCCTAGACTCAATCTGTCGGCATCAACTTTCGAGCTGGATCGATCTGCGAGGGTCCCGGGGCCCAGAAACAGGAAAAAACACCCAGCTCGAAAAAATTGAGACGCCAACCCAGACATGCGACGCTCTCATTCTTTCAATACGGGGTCCCTGGAAGTTCCGGCCCTCTCCCTGGGACCAGTTGTTCGTCCTGCATCGTTTTCTGACGGCCCCGAGGCCCTGCGAAGCCCCCCCGAGGCCGAGAACCGGCAAAAGCCTGCCGTCCTGACTTTGTACCGATGCGATCATGTGTGGGATCTCCTTCATTTTTTATTTTTTTTTATTTTTTTTTTGGGGGGGGGAACGCTTGAAGGGGCTCCAGGACACACAAATAGATACACACACAAATAACAGGATTCCCCATGTTTCCCTATATCTTTAGAGCTTTTATCTTCCCCCCCACGTCCCATACTTTCCCATATTCTCCTGGGAACCGACGATGAATTGTGTCTGTGTGTTTTTGTTCCCTCCTGAACGGCCCCGAGGCCCCGCGAAGCCCCCCCGAGGCCGAGAACCAGCAAAAGCCTGCCGTCCTGATTTTGTAACGATGCGATCATGTGTGGGATCTTCTTTTTTTCATTGAATCGAAAATGAAAAAAATGTGCTTTTGGGGGGAACTTATTATTAATATGTTTTTTGTTGGGGGGGGGGGCGTTTTTCCTTCATGTCGGCCTCCCGGGGCCATCTTCGGACCCCTGCAGACCCTCAGAGATGGACCCGGGGCGCAGGAGGTGACCCCCGCGGCAGAGGGCGGGAGCGCTCCGCGGCCGCAGAGCCGGGAAGGAGCGCGTCGAAGGATGTCGGGGTGGTCGTCGCTGCTCGCCTCGCGCCTCCTCCCAGACCCCCTCGCGCTGTGAAGAAATCACGACGGGAGGTTTTTCGCGATTTTCTGCCTCCGGGGGCCCTCACGGGGCCTCGGGACCGTCAAAAAACGACTCGGGACGAGAAACCAGTCCCAGGGAATGGGTCCGGACCTCTGGGGGTCGCGCCTTGAAAAAATCATCACGTGGGGGGTCTGGGTCCTCAGGAGAGAACCGATAAACGCTGACTTGTGGCGCGGAGCGCGCCAGGGAGGGGGCGCCGGGGAGGCGCCGCCGAGGGGACCCAGCGCGGCTCCAAGCAGAAGCCCGCGCAGAGCGCCAAAAGTTTGTGTGCGTGTGTGCTGTTTGTTCTCCTCTTCGGCTCCCGCTTCCCCCTTGTCTCCGCCACCCTCCGTCCTCTCGGCCTTCCCTCCCTCCTCCGTCCTCCCTCCCTCCATCCTCTCGGCCTTCCCTCTCTTCTTCTATGCCCCTGTCTCCGCCACCCTCCGTCCTCTCGGCCTTCCCTCCCTCTTCCTCCCCAGCGGCGGCTCGCGCCCGCCCGGCCGAGCGGCTCTCCCGACTAGGGCTGCCCGCACCAGCCCCCTCGGCTCGGGGGGCTACCACAGGCCCCTGGCCAAGGGCGTGCGCAGGCTTCCCAGGGAGGCCTCAAGGGCCTCCCTGGAGATAGAGTCAAAAACCCTAATAAGGACGCGCGGTAAGGACGCAAGACCCTTGGAAGCCGAAGTTGGGATTTCTGGGGCGGCGGACGACGAAAACCTCAAGGACGCAAGAGCAAGGAAGAGCCAGGACGCAAGGGTACCCTGAGCAAAGTCGCGCGTCTTTACTAGGTTTTTGACTGTAGAAAAAAAAAAAAAAAAAGCAAAAACATCAACTGCTTTGGAGGTCCGCGCGGATTTCTTGGATCTGCGCTGGGCCCCCCTCCCTGGCGCGCGGAGCGCGCCAGCGGCGGCGCCGGAGGCACCGCCAGAGGGGACCAGCGCGGATCAAAGAACCCGCGCGCGCGCCAAAAGGTTTGTTTCTAGCGTTTTTTGCTCTTCTGCCCCAGCCCACCCCCCACGAGACCCAGAGGGCCCCAGGGGGCCCCAAAGCAGAGCGAGAGGCTGGGGGGAGCCCTCTTCTCCTCCTCCGCCTCCGCCTCCTCCTCCTCCGTCCATCCTCCTCCTCCTCCCTCCTCGTCCTCCTCCTCCTCCTCTCCTCCTCCTCCTCCTCCTCCTCTCCTCCTCCTCCTCCTCCTCCTCCTCCTCCTCCTCCTCGCTGGGGGGGGGAGCCCTCTTCCGCGGGCCGCGGCCACCTGTGGCAGCCGACGAGGTCGGCGCACGGGCCCTCTGCGGGGGGGAGGGGGCCGCTGGGGGCCCCGCGGCTCGCGGCTGGTTACGTTACCGGGGCGGCGCCGGCGAGGTACGGAGCGGGGTGGCGGCGAGTCAAAGCTTGGCCCACCTCGGCCTCGAGCCACGCGGCACGCAGGGCACTCGCGGAGGGGGGTGGAACACACACACACACACACACACACACACACACACACACACACACACATATATATATATATATATATACATATATATACATATATAATTATACATATATATACACACATATATATATATAATGATAATGAGAATACTAATAATCATAATAATAATCATAATAATAATGATAATAATAATAAATAATAATGATTATAATAATAATCATAAGAAGAAGAAGAAGAAGAAGAAGAGGAAGAGTAATAATAAGGATAATACGAATAATAATACGAATCGTGATAATAATCCTAACAACGATGATACGAATAATGCTAATAATATGAATATACACCTATTATTATTGTCATATATATATGTTGTTTTATTTGTTTTTAAATCAAAAAACAAAACAAACAACAAACAACAACAACAACAACAAAAAAAAAAACGCAGAGTCTGCCGCGGCCTCGCGAGGGCGGGGCGCCCGGGCGCCCAGGCCCCGCGGACACCCTTGCGGCGCTGTGCTAACAAGAGCCCCGCACGAAGCGCGTCCCCCGTGCCAGAAGGATGCGCGTTGAGGGCCTTGGAGGCCCTCAAAGCGCATCCTTATGGCACGGGTTGGCGGTAGCCGCGCCCTCGCGGCCTGGATTCCGGGGGACGCGCTCCGTGCGACCGCGTGCCCGCGGGGTCGCGCCCCGGAATCCAGGCCGCGAGGGCGCGGCTACCGCCAACCCGTGCCATAAGGATGCGCTTTGAGGGCCTTGGAGGCCCATAGGAACGTTTCTCGAACGAGGCTGGCCGGGGAGAGTCGCCATGTATGGGCCGAGAGGGCAAGGATTGGAGGCCTGGGAATTGGCACCGACACCAGCACACGGGGTTGCCTCCACATGGAGAAGATGCTCCTAGACTTCGGTGTTGGTGGCAATACTTCGGTCACCTTGGAAGCCTGCATATTACCACCATCACCGAGATCGGGGTCGCCTTCCCTCGGTGGAGGCACACCGCCGATCTTGGTGTTGGTGTGAACCTCGAAGAAGAAGAAACGATGCAAGGGTAATGGAGGATGACGATTAATAAATGACCGGGGGTCGTGTTCACGCGGCGGCGCCCGGGATGACGATTAGAAAAAACCGGCCGCGGGCTGGAAAACTATTTTCTTTAATCGTTCTCCGCCAGTGAGAAAATGGTGCAGAAATGACAGAAAACTATGTTTTTAATCGTGCCCCCCTCATTTTCTATTCATCGTCATCCCGCATTCCCCTTGGGAAGGCTGCCCATTCCTGACCATGCGGGCTGCCTGTGCCGGCCATGCTCGCCGCGCGTGGGGCACCGCCGCGGCCGAGGCAGAGCGCGGCACGCCCCAGAGCGGCGCGAAGTGGGCGCACCGAGTCTGGACGGGGGAGAGGGGGCGCAGGAGGGCGCACCACGGCGCAGACAGCAACTGCCGCGGAGGATCGGTACTGAATCCCCCTTGGGAAGGCTGCCCATTCCTGCCTATGCGGGCCGACTGTGCCGGCCATGCTCGCCGCGCGTGGGGCACCGCCGCGGCCGAGGCAGAGCGCGGCACGCCCCAGGAGCGGCGCGAAGTGGGCGCAGCGAGTCTGGACGGGGGAGAGGGGGCGCAGGAGGACGCACCACGGCGCAGACGGAAGCTGCTGCGGAGGTCCGTGGCGGATCTCTCGGATCGGTACGGAATGCCCCTATCGATCTCACCATCGATCTCACTCCCCAGACCTCCTCGAGTCATGAAAAAATCACGACGGGAGGTTTTTCGCTATTTTCGGCCTCTGAGGGAGGGACCTTACCGGGCCTCGGGACCGTCGAAAAACGACTCGGGATGAAAAACCGGTCCCGGGGAATGGGTCTGGACCTCCGGGGGTCGCGTCATGAAAAAACATGACGTCGGGGGTCTGGGTCAACGGGACACCACGGGACACCAGCGGGACACCGGCGGGACACCGCGGGGCACCGGCCGCCGGAGGAGTTACATTTGGTCCGGCCGCGGCCCAGCCACAGGAGGATTTCGGCACACCCGCGGGACACCGGCGGGACACCGCGGGGCACCAGCCGCTGGAGGAGTTACATTTGGTCGGGCCGCGGCCCAGCCACAGGAGGGTTTCCTCTCGCCCGCCAACGCAGCTCCGCCTCGCCCGCACGCACGCACGGCACGCAAGACACGAACCCGAAACCGAAATTGATTTCCCGGTAGGGGGGGTCTCCGTTTCACGTCGGACTTACCCTCCAACCTCTGATGTACACCCATCGAAGAGATGAGTTGTCGCGCCCGCGTGCTCAGCGCTCGCACGCGCGCGATCCCGAGACCTCCCCATGGCCACAAAATGGTTCCAGGAGGGCCTGAGGCCAAAGACGATAACGTCCGGACAACCCTGGGACGACGCCACCCCAACACGATCCCGCCATGGATCCTGGACCGTCTCAGGCCGACTCGAAGATGACCAAACACATGAGCCACGAGTAACGCCGAGATGGCCCGATGGCAACAAGATGAATCCACGCCCGCCCAGGGTGGCCTCAGAATGAACACGCGACGGCTGCGCGATCCAAGCATGACCGAGATATGATCTCAAGATGACCTCACAAAACGACCCTGTCATGGGAAGAATGCTACAACTTTGGAGCCCCGTCTTACTTCGAGCCGATCCCAGCATGGCGGGATCCGTGAACGACCTGGGATATTTGCTTACCCTATTGCCAATGGGCAGGATCACAGCCTGGCTGAACTAGAATTATAATAGAAAGGGGATCCCGCCCGGCCCACGGCAGAAGACTGCATCGCTAGGCTTCTACGGGGGGTGGGGGGACCGGACGGGGCGTTATTTACTTCCGCTGTCTTCCGCAAGCCTTCCGACGGCCTTCCGCCGTCTTCCGCCTCGTTTTACTTCCGTCGGCTTCCGCCAGCGAGCGGCATGACGAAAATTCAAGGAATTCTCATGCAGGCGAAGAAGCTGATGTGACAGGCCCCCTCCGCTCCAGAGGCATTGTCCGCCACCGTGCCGCTGGGCACGGAGTGGGCGTGTCCTCAAGCCCATTGCCTCATCCGCAGAGCCTCAGCCTTCGATCCTGAGAGTTCTCACAGTCGGCCCGTCTCATCAGCATGCGGATGCAGGGGCCCTGGACGCCCGTCTCGAAGCTTGTCGAGCGGGGCGCGGCCAACAAGAGTGGCCAAGGATGGGCCGACGGGGGCAAGGACGTCAGGGTACCCTTGGGAAGGTTGCCCATCCGTACTATGTATGCAGGTTTACTGTAAGGGGCCCGGACCCCGACTTCACAGCTTCCTTGGGCCTGCTGCGTGCCCCCTGGGCCTCGCATCGTCTTCTCGCGCGACCTGTTCGGGCCCAACGGGGGCCCAAAGACAGGGCCAAGAGGGCCTTCCGAGGCCCCCAAAACTCTACAGTAGGGCTTGGAGTCGCCGAACGATCGCTCCCAGACGCCCAAGGGCCCAAGGTAGCCCCACGACGGCCTAAGAGACTCCCAAGACGGCCAAAGAGGCCTCCACGAGACCTTCCAAGAGCGTCCCACGAGGCCAAAATCATTAAGTGTCCTAAAGTGTTAGATGGTTGTTGGTCTTCTCGCCTATAAGGCTTCCGACGCTCCAAGACGGCCCAAGACGCCCCGAAGATCGCCCCAAGACGGCCCAGGAGACTCCCAAGACGGCCACAAAACGGCCCAAGAGGAGACGGCCAAAGAGGCGCCCAAAACAGCCGAAGAGGGCCCCGAGACGGTTCCAGGAGGGGACCCAGATGGGGGACCCGAACGAACATTTCGAACCCTCGAGAAAACCCGAAGAGGCCCCAAGAGTCCCCAAGAGGTCCCCAAGAGGCCAGCCAAAGGCTCCCAAGAAGCCTCAAAACTGCCCCCAAGAGGCCGCCGAGAGCGCTCCGAAGAGACCCCAAGAAGCACCCTTGAGAACTCTGACCCACAACCCAGGCACGCTGGTGGGATGGGCCGAAGGCCATTGAACAAATCCCCCAAGACGGCCCAAGATGGCCTGCAAGAGTACAAGATGGCTTCCAAGTTCACCCAAGATAGTCCAAGATTGCCTGCAAGACAGCAGAAGAGGGTCCGAGATGCCTTGAAATCCGCCCTGAGGCCACCAACACGGCCCAACATGGCTCCGAGATGGCCCAAGACGCCCCAAAAGCCCCCCGAAGAGGCCTCCAAAACGGCTCACGAAGCCTCCAAGGGGTCCTCCAGGAGAGCCCGAAGAGGCCAAAATCATCGATGTTCCATGGGACAGTGGAGGAATGTGGCACTTGCTTCTTTTCGGCCGCCCGGCGCCCCAAAACAGCCCAATAGGCCTCCAAGATCGCTCCAAGATGACCCCACTCAAAGGCCTCCAAGATGACCCCACTCAAAGGCCTCCAAGATGACCCAATTACGGCCCACGAAGCCTCCAAGACGGCCCCAAGAATGCCCCAAGACTGC
>CAUYUJ010011768.1:0-7500 GCA_963575745.1 Prorocentrum cordatum
CCTTATTAGAATATACTCCTACTCCCCCCTCAGGCCGGCCGATAGGGGCCGCATCCGGGTGGTCCCATCCTAACCTGTAAAAAACAATACAAAATCAACATTTTTCTTTTTTTTTCCTCTCGACATGGACGTCCTGTCGTCCACTGCGATAATCCATTGCAAAAAATACCACAAAGAGCACACGCGCGCGTTCATGTCAGAATCCTACCGAACACCTTGTGTTTGCAAGCATTTCAACATAAAAACATCAAAAACCCAATGCTTTTTTCACAAAAAATATACAAATTTCCCGCCCGGGCTCTCTTGCTGAAATCATAGGAAAACCATAGGAATCTGAAGAATTCTGTCAAATCCAGCGATTTCGCGTCATCGCGCGGTGCACTCGCGATGCTCTGTCATGCACCCAGGCCGCGAATCCTGTGCAAAAAATACCACAAAGAGCACACTCGCGCGTTCATGTCAGTATCCTACCGAACACCGTGTGTTTGCAAGCATTTCAACATAAAAACATCAAAAACCCATTGCTTTTTCACAAAAATGCTTTGGGGTGTCCTGTCAGACCGTCGGGCTTCCTCCGGCCACCTCTGGCTTCCTGCGGTGTACCGGGCCATTCTCGACTCGTCTGGCAATGCTTGCGCGGCATTCAACACGCGCTCGCCAGTTCCCGTCGGCAACCGCCATCGACTACTACTAATCTGTCTGTCCAAATCGGTGGCCGGGTGAACTTCGGCCCCCCAGTTGTGCCAGCTATGATTCTTTTGTGTGGGAGGGCGTGTGGGATGGGCACATTGCATGCTTGACTCGCTCGAGCTTGGCCTGATTGACTCCTACTGCCTACCTAATTATCCTTACTGTTACTCTATCCATTATTCCTTATCAGAATATACTCCTACTCCCCCCTCAGGCCGGCAGATAGCGGGCGCATCCGGGTGGTCCCTTCCTAACCTGTAAAAAACAATACAAAATCAACATGTTTCTTATTTTTCCCTCTCGACATGGACGTCCTGTCGTCCACGGCGATAATCCATTGCAAAAAATACCACAAAGAGCACACGCGCGCGTTCATGTCAGAATCCTACCGAACACCTTGTGTTTGCAAGCATTTCAACATAAAAACATCAAAAACCCAATGCTTTTTTCACAAAATTGTACAAATTTCCCGCCCGGGCTCTCTTGCTGAAATCATAGGAAAACCATAGGAATCTTAAGAATTCGGTCAATCCAGCGATTTCACGTCATCGCGCGGTGCACTCGCGATGCTCTGTCATGCACCCAGGCCGCGAATCCTGTGCAAAAAATACAACAAAGAGCACACTCGCGCGTTCATGTCAGAATCCTACCGAACACCGTGTGTTTGCAAGCATTTCAACATAAAAACATCAAAAACCCAATGCTTTTTCACAAAAATGCTTTGGGGTGTCCTGTCAGACCGTCGGGCTTCCTCCGGCCACCTCTGGCTTCCTGCGGTGTACCGGGCCATTCTCGACTCGTCTGGCAATGCGTGCGCGGCATTCAACACGCGCTCGCCAGTTCCCGTCGGCAACCGCCATCGCGGCCGCATCAGCTGTACCAAACCGGCTGGCCGGTGTGACTTCGGCCCCCAGTTGTGCCTGCTTTGCTTCTTATGTTGTGGGAGGGCGGGTGGGACTGGGCATGCCATGCTTGACTCGCTCGAGCTGGCTAGCTTGACTCCTACTCCTACTCCTACTCCGACTCCTGCTCCTACTACTTCTACTACTACTATTACTACTACTACTACTACTACTACTACTACTACTACTACTACTACTACTACTACTACTACTACTACTACTACTACTACTACTACTACTACTACGACTACTACTACTACTACTACTACTACTACTACTACTACTACTACTACTACTACTACTACTACTACTACTACTACTACTACTACTACTACTACTACTACTACTACTACTACTACTACTACTACTACTACTACTACTACTACTACTGCTACTACTACGGCTACTACTACTACGAATACTGCTACAACTACTACTACAACTGGTACTATTACCCAGGGACCGTCAAAAAAGACTCAGGAGGAAAAACCGGCCCTGGGGAAGTGGTCCAGACCTCTGGGGCTGGGGAGCAAGGGGGCTTCTCGGAAGGGGTCGGCCCCTTGTTCCGAGAAGGCTCCCCCGGGGGGAGCTTCTGCGGGGAGATCGTCTCCTGGGGGAGGAGGAAGCCTTGGTGTCGAAGCTGCGTTTGTCATTGGGCCGTCCAGGGAGGTGCCCTCTGGGGGCGCTTTTGGGTGTCTGTGGGTCTTCTTGGGCCGTTATGGGACCTCTTGGGCCGTCGCGGGGAGCTCGGCCCGTCTTGGGGCCCTCTTGGGATTCTCTCTGGCCCTCTTGGGGGGCCTCCTTCACGGCATTCTGGGCTCTCGTGGGAGCCTCCTTCGACGGCCACTCACCCCGTGGCCCTGCATACCTAGCCGTCGCGTTCGTCGTCGCCGTGTCCACTTCCGTCGCGTTCGCCGTCGCCGCCATCGTCGTCGTCGTCGTCGTTGATCGGTCGGTCGGTCGGTCGGTCGGTCGGTCGTCGTCATCGTCGTCGTTGTCGTCGTCGTCGGTCAGTCGGTCGGTCGTCCGTCGTCCGTCGTCCATCGTCCTCCTCCTCCTCCTCCTCGACGTCGTCTTCTTCGTCCCCGTGATCGTTCTCGCTATGCTCGTCGTCGTCGTCCCCGTCGTCGTCGTCCTCGTCCTCGTCCTCCTCGTCGTCGTCGTCGAGGACGGGAATCGAGCGCGGCTGAGCCCTCTTCGACGGCGTCCGCCCTGTCGACCGACTCGTCCGTGCAGCAGTTCCCCATGGCGCGCGAGGGCGGGTGCGGGCGGGCGAGGGCGCCCGAGCGGCCGCATGCAGAGCTCGGGCTGGCGCGGGCCGCCGCGGCCGCCTGCCTGCCGCTCCCTCGCAGGTCGAGGCGGGGCGTCCGGAGAGTGCGGTCGGCCCGCCTCGCAAGGGCGCACGGCCCGCCTCGCAGGGACGCGAGGGCCCCGGAAGGCCATGTCGGCACCTTGCGAGCGGGGCGCGGCCAGCGGAAGCGGCCGAGGGATGGGCCGAAGGGGAAGGCTGCGAGGGTGACCTCGGAGAGTCCCTCGCCCTTCCCATGCGGGTGGGCTGCACAGCAAACGACGACGGCGAGTGGATTTCGGCCCATGCAGGCGGAGGTCGTTTCTCGCATCGGGTACATGCGTTTTGCGAGTACCTCGGCGTCGATTTCGAGGCGTGCCCGCGGCGGCCGCCACTCCCTGCGGGAATGGATATGCGACGCTCGGGTGGAGGTCTGCACGAGGATCTGCTGCCACTGCCAGTGGTGATGGCACATTCGGACACAGAGGAATCGGGAATCTCGGCGCGCAGGCATGGAAAAACGATCCGTGGATCTGGCGCGCGGTCGCCAAATCCATGGATCGGGGGGAGGTGCCCTCCCCAAGGTGCGGCCGGTGCCGCCGCGCTCGGCGGCGGAAGTCCGGGATTTCCCATGGAAACGGGACCCGTCGCGAATCCACGCCCCCCATTGATCCATGCTTTTGAGCAGGGACGGACCGTCCCAGCATTCCTATAGTCCTACCACGCGATGTTCTTAGAACCCAAACATGTTCTAATAACGAAAACAATGCTCTTAGAACATAGACCCGATGTGACAAAACGAGACAGACTCCGCCAGAAAGGTTCTAAGAACATCTCGTGGGAACCACAGAAGGTTCTTAGAACATTGTTTGGTAGGGCTATCGGCGAGCCACGACGCTTCGCCACTGCTTGATGCTTGCGATCGCCCGAGGAGAGCCGGCGGGTACGGAGGAGGAGGAGGAGGCGGAGGAGGAGGAGGAGGAGGAGGGAGGAGGGAGGAGGAGGAGGAGGAGGAGGAGGAGGAGGAGGAGGAGGAGGTGGAGGAGGAGGAGAGGAGGAGGAGGAGGAGAGGAGGGGAGGAGGAGGAGGAGGAGGAGGAGGGAGGAGGAAGGGGGAGGGGAGAGGGGAGGGGGAGGAGGAGGAAGGAGGAGGAGGAGGAGGAGGAGGGGAGGAGGAGGAGCGAGGCGGAGGAGGAGGAGGAGGAGGAGGAGGAGGGAGGAGGAGGAGGGAGGAGGAGGAGGAGGAGGAGGAGGAGGAGGAGCAAGGAGGAGGAGGAGCAAGGAGGAAGAGGAAGGAGGAGGAGGAAGCCGGGACCGGGACCTGGACCGAGAGCCGGGACCGGGGGCCGGGGTCGGGGCGAGTCGTGTTCTCTGACGGTCCCGGGGCCCGTGGAGGGCCCCGAGAGCCCGAGAACGGCGACGAACCCCCTTGCGGATCTCGGAGAGCAGGCGGGTCTGGAGGGCATGTCGGGCTCCCCGGCCGCTCCAGAGCGTTCCCGGAGTGCTCTGAGAGCGCCCCTGTATTTGTGCGCTCTGGAGCGATCTTCCCTCCGCCTGAGCCTGCCTGACTGTGGCTAAAATTGTGCCCCGGAACCTCGATCATCGAGGCCGGGAGGCTTGAACGGACATTATCGAAGGGTTTGGGTGTGTTCTTTCGGGGGGGAGGGTCGTAAGCTTCTGGAGGCCTCTGGAGGCATCTGGGACCTTTGGCGACGTCAAGGGGTCAGAATCCGACAAAAAACAAAGAACAATAGTATGAACAAGATAAAGACACCTGTGCACGAAAGAGCTGCGTTGGCTCTTGAATCCTGTAACGGTCACTTAAAGGATGCTGGGTGTGTAACGACGACGACGACGACGACGACGACGAGGGGAAGGAGGAAGGAGCGTGAGGAGCGTGAGGAGCGCGAGGAGGAGGAGGAGGACGAGGAGGAGGAGGAGGAGGAGGAGGAGAAGGAGGAGGAGGAGGAGGAGGAGGAGGAGGAGAAGGAGGAAGAGGATCATATATGCAACGAGGACGAGAAGGAACACGAGGAGGAGCAGGAGGAGGAGCAGGAGGAGCAGGAGCAGGAGGAGGAGGAGGAGGAGGAGGAGGAGGAGGAGGAGCAGGAGCAGGAGCAGGGAGGAGGAGGGGGGTTCTCGAGGAGCCCTGGCTTTCGGGCCGCTCCTCAGACCCAGGTCGGCGAGCCGCTCCGTGGCCGGGGCTCGCGGCGGACGGGGGCGCCCCTCTCTCCGCGCCCTGCTCCGCGCTCCTCGTGGCAGCGCGACGCACCACGGTCCGAGTCGAGGCACGAGCTCTGGACCCGGACACGATGGCGTCGTAACAGAATCAGGACGGGAGGTTTTTCACCATTTTCGGCCCCTGGGGGCCCTCGCCGGGCCTCGGGACCGTCAAAAAACGACGGAGGATGAAAAACCGGCCCCAGGGAAAGGGCCTGGACTTCCAGGGACGCCGTCCCGAAAAAATCAGGACGTCGCACGTCTGGGGACCGATGGCCGGTGCTCTGGGTCGGCGGTGCTGTGTGTTTCGGTGGTGTGCGGGCCCCTGGGCAGCGGCTGGCGCCGCCTGCCCCGCTCCTGCTGCGCTCCGCCGACGGCGGCTCTGGAGGAGGAGGAGGAGGAGGAGGAGGAGGAGGAGGAGGAGGAGGAGGAGGAGGAGGAGGAGGAGGAGGAGGAGGGGGAGGAGGGAGGAGGGAAGAGGAGGGACGAGGGAGGAGGAGGAGGAGGAGGAGGAGGAGGAGGAGGAGGAGGAGGAGGAGGACGACGAGATGATTGGAGCAGGGATGGGGGGAGGGGCGTCATGTTCTCAGGGGCAGAGGCGGGACCACTGAAATCTTCGCACTCGTCCCCATCGGCGCCTCGCCCCTGGAATTCCGCACGACATGATCTAATATGGGCCCCCTCTTCCTCCTCCTCCTCCTCCTCCTCCTCCTCCTCCTTACTATTCCTCCTCCTCTTCCTCCTTACTAGTACTCCTTCTCTTCCTCCTTACTAGTACTCCTTCTCTTCCTCCTTACTATTTATCCTCTTCTTCCTCCTTACTATTCTCCTCCTCCTCCCCTTTCGAGAAAGGTGGGAAAGATAGATGGGGGAAGTGGATAAGAGGAAACAGGGAGGCACGGAGAGGAGAAGAGCTTCCCCAAGGAGATCGCCTGGCAATGCATCAGTCCATCGCCAGACAGCGGCTGAACGGAAAAATGGTGGGAAGGTGGTGTGAAGACGACGTCGCAAAGACACGGGAGGGCACGACTGGGGGAAGGCGTTGCCAGAAGGGGGGCTGGCCACGGAGCACCGAAGCGATGGAGCAAGGGAGTTGGGCGAGGAGACGCGAGCTGAGGCAGACTGGCCAGGAGGGAGTAGCGGAGGGGGCCGCCAAGGAGGGAACGAGCTACACGCGCGCCAGGAGCCCATGCTACGAGATCACGCCAGACCGGCCACCAGATGGAGAGCACAAAGTAAGACGGAGGCTTGGTACAGTCAAACTGCTGCAAACATGAACGCTACATAATGAACGAATTCCCGATCTGGCACCAAAACAAACCTGGGTGCACGAGGAGGGCTAGATGAACAACCACAGAATGACCTAAGAAGCAGCAAGCCCTTCTGAACCTCAAGCGGTCCTTATTCCAGCGTCTTGACTATATGGCTTGGCATGGCTTGGCCGCGAACGGCGACAACCAGGGGAGCACAAACGCAAAAACATACAAACTCGGAGGTCAGCGCGGATTGGGTCGGCGCTGGACCCCCCCTGTCCTGGCACCCCTGTCCTGGCCTGTCGGCAGACTGGATCTCCGAAAGCTTACCTTCTCCACATATGCATCTATACATACATATACCTATACGAATACCAGGGGGGAAGGAACCAACGTCGCACTCAATCGATCTCACGATTGATCTCGCCATCGATCTCACGATCCATCTCACGACCGTTATCACTAACGATACCACTATCTATCGCTATCACTCATCGATCTCGCTATCTCGCTATTGATCTTACTATCGACCTCACGGGACACCACTGGACACCACACCACGGGACACCGCGCCATGGGACACCACGGGCCACCGCGGGCCACCACGGGCCACCACGGGACACCATCGGGACACTAATTATCGGAACACCACTGCGGGACACCCGCGGCCAGCTGGAAGGGTTGTGTTTTGGGTCCCGGCGGCGCCGTAGCGAGAGGAGGGTTCATTCCTCTCGCCCGCCCACACAGCGTCGCCTCGCCCGCACGCAGGACTCGAAGACGATACCGAAACCGATTTCCAGGTGGGGGGCTCTCCGTATCACTGCGATCTCACCCCCTTGCCACCTAGATATGTATGTATCGGAGGCTGGGGGATGAGATCGCAATGAAACGGGGACCCCCCACCGGGAAATCGGTTCCGGCTTCGTGTTCGTGTCGTGTGTGCGGGCGAGGCGAAGCTGCGCGTGATCCTCCTGTACCTGGGCCGAAGTAGGAGCGGAAGTCCGTTCCCGTCCGCTGGTGGCTGGGAAGTGTCCCAGTTGGGCCGGGCGGTGTCCCGGGTGTCCGCCGGTGGCTGGGAGGTGTCCCAGTTGGGCCGGGCGGTGTCCCGGGTGTCCCAGGTGTTTCTTTGCCTGCGGCGGGCCAATCCA
>CAUYUJ010011768.1:12500-17500 GCA_963575745.1 Prorocentrum cordatum
ATCGGGAAAACCATCGGGACAACCATCGGAACAACCATCGGGACAACCATCGGGACAATCATCGGGACAGTCATCGGGACAACGATCGGGACAAGCACAACCATCAGGACAACAATCGGGACAATCATCGGGACAACGATCGGGACAACCACAACCATCAGGACAACCATCGGGACAACCATCGAGACAACCATCGGGACAACCATATCCTCTCTCTCTTGTGTATTCCCACATCCCTCAGGAATTTGCCCTAAAGATGTGATCACCTATCTTGTGAGTACGTATCATGTGTATCATGTGTATCATGTACCATATGCATCATATGCAACAGATGTTCTGTGGAAGGCTTAACAACTTCTGTGGGTTAACAAGGCTTAAGAACTTCTGTGGGTGTACGAACGTAGGCTTAACAACTTCTGTGGGTGTGTACTCCACGCCAGTGTAGTAGCCACGGTCGTCCGCAGGCCACGAAGTGAAGGTCCGAACGTCATAGGGCGGGAAGCTGGGTGTGGGTGGTGGCGAAGAGTCGTGTGGATATGTGGTAGAGCTTGCACTGCCCCCCCACAAAGTGGGGGTATTGGCTGGCGTCGCATGAAAACCCTGGCACTGGTGAGAACACTGAGCGTTCGGGTAAAGTGATTGAACATTATTAATTCTAAAGAATAATTATTGTTGGGCCCCCTGGTGCACGCCCCCCCCCCCGCGCCTAGGCCGCAGCCACATTTTCATCATTTTCGTGAGGAAGTCTCAGGTAAAACGATGTCATCCAGATCCGGTTGTTTTGTTGACGCCCGCTTTCCCTGTCAAAAAACACTATAAAATGACATGTCTTGTTCTAACATAACCAAACTTCAAGAATCCTTTGCAAAAAATGACACGAAGTGCACACTCGCGCGCGCAAGATGAAATCCTTCCAAAACCTTAGTTTTCGTAGCGATTTTAACATAAAAACATGAAAAACCCAATGGTTTTTCAAAAAAAAAGCTTCAAACAATTCATCTTGCGCGCTCTTGCGGATTTCTGAGGAAACCCAATATTTTTCAACATTTCTGTCAAACGGGCTCTTGCGAGCAACTTTTTCACGTGCTTCGAACTTCTGCAACAACGGTTGCGCGCATGCCAGGGCCATCATCCCTGTCAAATAATACCATGCGGGACACATTCGTTTTTTCTTCGCGCGCGCACGCCGTCGTCGTCGGCCGCGGGGCCCTGAATAGTAGCCACGGTCGTCCGCATGCCACGAAGTGAAGTGTCCGAACGTCATAGGGCGGGAAGCTGGGTGTGGGTGGTGGCGAAGAGTCGTTTGGAAATTTGGTAGAGCTTGAAACGGCCCCCCCACAAAGTGGGGGTATTGCCCGCCTCCTATGAAAACCATGGCACTGGTGAGAACGGTGTGTCCCCACGTGCTAGTAATTGTTGTTGTTGTTGTTGTTGTTGTGGTTGTTGTTGTTGTTGTTGTTGTTGTTGTTGTTGTTGTTGTTGTTGTTGTTGTTGTTGTTGTTGTTGTTGTTGTTGTTGTTGTTGTTTGTCTCCCCCCCAGGCGCCACTGCAGCGAACGACACCTTGAGTGCGCAAGAGCAGCAGGGCAGAAGCGTTGGGGTTCCAGGCCGAAAACCGAAAATGAATTCAAAAATTAGGGGAGGAGGAAGGAAAAAGAGAAGGAGGAGGAAGAGAGGAGGAGGAGGAGGAGGAGGAGGAGGAGGAGGAGGAGGAGGAGGAGGAGGAGGAGGAGGAGGAGAAGTACACCACTTCCAGCTCCCCCAACAAGGGAGCTGCCTCCAAAGGCGTCCGCCGAAGATTACTGGAGGAGTACAGGACTCCTCCTGCAACTGCACGTTGAAACTCCACACCGCATAGACCCCACCATCTGTGCATAAGTCCGAGTGCTGCACCTCGTTGTATCCAAGGGTGGAGTGTACGCGTGCGCTCAGCTGCAAGTTTGAGGACCAATTCGATGGCTTGTTCGCCCCATCCGCCGTACACCTCGCTGCCCCAACACTGGAGCGACCCAAGTCCACTTGTTGATCACATCCAGGTAAATGGTGTTGTTTTCTCTCTCTCTCTCTGCCGCCCGTAATTCGCCGGCCCAACGGGCCAGGGGCGTACTAAGATCTCCGGCAACTGGTTAACAATATTTCTAGTTCGCGCGCGCGGGGCGGCACCTGGGAGTCCCCGGACGAACAGTACAGAAATGGTGTTTCCTTTTGGGCGCCGCCCTCGAGGCCCTCCAGAGAGCCCCAAGAAGGGCCGCCAGGCCGCCAAGAGCCCCCCAAGATGGTTCAAGAGTGCTCCGAAATGCCACACGCTCGCTTCAAGACGCCCAAGATGGCTCCCAGACGCCCCAACAGGCCCCCAAGAGGCGTCCCAAGAGGGCCTCAAGAGGCAAACATCGCCCCATTCCTGCAGCAAAACGTCTATTTTCAGCATATTCGCCACTTGAGCTTTCACAGCGTCAAAAGCGGCCCAAGAGGCCCCCAAGATCGCCCCAAGACGTCCCAAGAGGCCCCCAAGAGGGCCCCAAAACCGCCCCAGAGGGCCCCAAGACGATCCAAGAGGCCTCCAAGACGGTTCGAAGAGGGGGTCCAGACGGGAGACGCGCACGGATATTTCGAGCCCTCGGCCCCGAGAGGCCCCCAGGAGCGCCCAACAGGCCCCCGCAAGGCTCCCAAGAGCCCCCAAGAGGCCCCCAAGAGGCCCTAAGAGGCCCTCACGAGGCCCTCAGGAGGCCGCCGAGAAGCCCCCAAGCGGCCACAGGAGGCCCTCCAAATGCCCCCCCGAGCACGCAAGCAAGTGCCAGCGATGCTACAATATGGGCCGGCGGAGTGAGCGAAGCGATTGAATAACCATCCCCCTGCGTTGCTGGTGCCAGGCCGTGCTCTGCCATGTGTCGAAATAGGGGAAAGTATCGGGACGTCGCAAAACAGAGCAAGGCCCCGTGCAACATTAAGGCATGCGATTACAAGGTCCAGTCACCGTTCGTCGTGAGGTGAAATTGGAGCTTTCGTGTTCCGCAGCATTCGTTCGACATTGCTGTCAGGGAACATCCCCCCCGCTTCGACGAATGCGCGCCTCCATGCTGCAACGATTTCTCTGTGTCTGGTGTAGGTCCGCCCCCCCGTCCCTGGATGCGAGTAAAGCGTGTCCATGGGGTCAGTCCGTCACACTGCACTGCAATCCCGAGCCGTCGTCGTACTGCGCAGTGCAAGTCGGCGCTGGCGAATGTTAAGCCGTCGGTGGTAGGTGGCACAACCAACCAGCAAGAAGCAAAACGTCCCATAACATATTGAAGTCGACCTTTTTTCCTGGCGAGGCTGCGTTCGACCAGGTGCTCGGCAGTGCGAAATCATTTGTAGTTTTTATTCGTTGTTTTTCAAACGCTCGTGCACGGCACGTTCCAATACGTGAGAAGCGTGGCATTGCCATCCACGGCGCCATTCTCCAAGAATCACTTAACACTTTCTGGGGCTGGCGGGCGAGCCCCCCGCAGCCAAGTCAGGCCATGCCAATTTTTGTATGCAAGCTCTGCGCTTGCAACGACCAGCGAGTATGTGCCAAGACGGTCCCTCTGGGATGTCTTGCGCATGCCAGCAAAAATGTATCCAAGAGACCTCGCGGCTCCGCCGGGGGCTGTGAACTGCGTCACCGCGAAGACTCCTTCGTCGCCTACGCCATGAGCCGGCCACCACCTGCATCCACAGTTCGGGACGCATCGAAGATGTCACGAATTTCGGTGCCCACACGGACTCTCTGCTGGAGCACGCTCGAGAAATCAACTCCCTCTGACGAATTCGCTCGTGGAGGGGGCGCCACAGGAGGAGCAACAGGAGGAGAAGGAACGAGGGGGACGAGGAGGAGAGGGCACCGGCCGCCGCTTCTGAGCACCGGGCCCCCCGGACGCAGGTGAAAACTGCCAGCTCCCCCATCGATGGGGCGGGAACGCGTTCGAGATAAAACTTGCCAGTGCGGAGGAGGTCAAGACTAGACTGCATTTGGCGATGCCAGACGTTCTGTCCACCCAGTTGTATCGCAATGGCGGCCCGCCTCTTCTAAGGCGGCAAAAAACTCTGGACCACCTTGCCCTCCAGTGCGGAGCGTGTTGAGTCGATGCACTACGTTTCTGGCCATGTCTGGGAATATGACGGTCAAGTGTTGGAGTACTTCTGCCCAGCTAACCCAGCAAGTGAAACGCGAGGGTCAGGAGGGTGTAAGCCGAGACCCTGCTTAGGATGACGTCGTAGACGTATCACGGTCTCCCATAGCTTATCCCATTTTGAAGGGCAGGACGATAGATGAGAGGCAAGGTATGAGATGAGAGGGTGCACCGTCGAAGGATGTGGACGTCTCCTTTATCCGTTGCTCAGGTGCGATGGTACCTCGCTAACGCGAGGTAGTCAAATCGGATAGCGCTATATTGAGCCAGAGGGCGGCGGACGTAGGCAAGACGATCGCTATGCTCACCATTGCCTCTTTGGTCTTCCTTCAAAGTCAGTAAGATGCTCTGGTCGGTGTAATCGAATTCCGTAGGCCCATCCCCCCAGTCGTAATGACAACCGTGCTTGTGTAACCGATGCACTGTACGACACACCGTGTGAATATATTTCACACCCAGTATGTTGTGGTCACCCGAAGTGCGTTTTGAAGCACCAAGACGAGCCAAAATGGCCCCGAGAGGCCCTCAAGACAGTCCCAGAGGGCCCCGAGACGCCCCAAGATCACACTAAGACGCCAAATATGGCCCCAAGACGGCCCAAGAGGCCTCCGAAACGCTCAAAGAAAGCCACAATAGCCTTCCCAAGAGGGCCCTGAGAAGCCAACATCTTTGATTTCCCATAGGGTTTCCAATCCTTTCGGGGTCCTCAGATCTTCCAGCTCCCGAGGCTCCAAGACGGCCCAAGCGGCTCCCAGGACACCCCCCAAGACGGCCCAAGGCCCAAGGCCCCCAGGAGGGCCACAACACGGCCCCAAAAGGCCCCAAGACGCCCCAGAGGCGCCTAAGAGGG
>CAUYUJ010011769.1:0-110504 GCA_963575745.1 Prorocentrum cordatum
TCAGCGGGCAGCGCCCGGCGAGCTCGCTGGAGCCACCATCGCGGACCTCCCAGGCGTGCCTCGGCGGAGCGCGCAAGGGATGGGGAAGGGGGATTCGGCGGCGAGCCCGGGGGGAGAGTGAGAAGGGGCGGGCCTTCTCGGAAGGCTCGGAAGTCCCCCCCAGCCTTCTGAGAAGCTTCCCCTAAAACTTCCCCGAGGACACACAGAACTTCTCTCAGAAGGCGCGGGGGCTTCCGAGAAGTCCCGCCGCCTTACGAGAAGGCCCTCTCCTTCGCACTTCCCCCCCCCCCTCGCTCGCCGCCGAGATGGGGGGGGATGGCGGGGCGAGGGGGTGGGGGGGCGGGGCCCGACGCACCCCCAGAGGGCGCGCGGCGCGCGGCATCCAGAGGATCCAAGCCCCCCTGCTGTCGTGAACGAGTTCGCGGGCCCCTTGGGGCTCCTCGGCGCGTGAGGGAGCTACAGTCGGACCTGGGACAGCAGAGCACCCCTCAAAGACACGAGGCCCTCCGCCGGCCAAACTGAGGAGCATTCGAGGGTGCCCTCCCCCAGGGCGCACAAAAGCATCCAACAAACACGGAGAACATTAGGGCACCCTCCCCGAACCGACCTCGATCTTCTACCTCGGTCCGACCGTAGTTGCCCCTCCCCACATCCCCTCCCCCGGGAGCGCGGTCCGGCCGATCTGGGGGGGGGTGGGAAGGTGCCGGCGGACCTATCCGGCCCACCAGGCAAGCCCCCACGCGCGCGCAGAAGTTGCCGCAAGGGACTGGACTGTCAGACGGTCCAAGATGGCCTCCAGACGGCTCGGGACGGCCTCGAGCTGGCCGAAGATGGCAATCTTCCTCTGCCTTCTGACTAGCTACCAGACCACCCCAAGCCACCCCGAAGATCCAAATTTGACCTGAATTTCGGGTTGGGGGGGTACAGGTTTCATGCGCTTATCGATGTTCCCCGACCCCCCCCCCCACTGGAATTGGAGGGCAAATTGAGGCCTTCGGGTTGGGTTGGGGTGGTTTGGTTGGTGGTGATTCTCCTCCTGCCCGCGACGCGTCGAGCGCAGCAACAAAAGGCCAAAGATGCCAAACAAAGCGCCAGACTCCGGACGGCCCACGAGGACCCCCAGAAGACAGACAGCACGGAGGCCCGATCCACATAGTTCCCCTTCGTTTTAACACACGTTGACACATCTTCGCGTTCAAAGCCATCCTCATCACCATCATCATCAACATCACCATCATCGTCACCATCAGCACCACCACTGTCCTCACCACCATCATCATCAGCAACGTCGTCATCATCACCATCATCATGTCCGTCATCCCCCTCCCCCGCCACAACCATCCCATCTATTCCCATCCCCCTCATTCACCTCCACCTGTTTCTTCTCGCACTTCTCACACCCTATCAACATATTCATTTTCATTTCCAACAACGACACAAACCAGACGACTGTTCCACGTGTTACAGCTCACCACAGCCTCGGTACACGAGTTGTCGCCCGTCACGGTTCCTTGCATGTGTCTCGGCGACTTCACTGCGCGATCAGACCGAGAATCACAAGGCCCACGAGGCCCCCGAGAGGCCCAAAAGAGGCTCCTAGAGGCCTCAAAACGGCTCCCAAGAGGCTTGAAAAGTGCTGCCAGATGAGCCCAGAGAAGCCCAAAAGCAGAGCCACGATCCGCCAACCGCCCCCGACGAAATCCCAAGAAGCTGAAACCCCAAGATTCCCCAGAAATCGTTCCGCAAACTCCGTTTTTCACTCGCACTGCCGCCCCAAGGGGTCGGCGGTGCGGCGTCAGCCAATGAATCACAAGGATGAATGGAACTGACACGTGGAACCAAAAAACAACGGACTCAAGTGGTAGGGAGAAAGACTAGATTTCCGGGATTGCAATAACAACTCGGGAAGGGGGGAATACGCATCTTCGACCCAACAACCAAATGATAAAACATCCGATTGCGAAGATGACAAAACCATCTTCGTCAAACGTTCCTGCTCATCCTCCTCCTCCACCACTGTCTCATCCTCTCCTCGTCCTCCTCATCAACATCCACCTTCGTGCCCAACACCTCCGACGAAGCGCGGACGAACGCATGCTACAACTCCAACAAGCTCGGGGCACGATGTGCCGCGAATTACGGCTCCCTGTCAATCGCCACCCTGGGTGCGGGATGTGCCGCCCGCACCCTGCAGTGCGGGATTTCCCTTCCCGCAGCAGGCGGGATTTCCCTTCCCGCAGCAGGTGCCGCTGAGCCTCGCCCTCTGCACGCGGCCCGAGGTGTCTCGGCGACTTCTTTGCGCGAGCGTTCCGGGAAGCACCAGGGCAAACGGAACTGACACGTGGAATCAAGAAACAACGGACTCACGCGCTAGGGAAAGAGAAGCAGTGCTCGGGGATGCCGCAACAACCTGGAGAGGAGGGAGCACACGCCTGGGGGCGAATAAGCAGATTGGAAGGGTCGGCAGGAAGAGGCGCCACAATGCTCCTCATCCGATTTTCCTTCCCCTCATCATCCCCTAGATAATTGTCCTCATTCTCCTCGTCATCACCCTCATCATCTTCATCGTTTCCATTCAAGACATAGCGCGGACGAGCGTCCCACTTGTTACAGCCCCACAAACTCTGGACAGGAGGTGTCGCGCGTTATGGCTCTTAGGCAATTGCCACCCAAGGTGCCAGGCTGGCGCGATAGCGGGACTTGCTGCGTGACCCACGAGATGCCTCCAAAACTCTCTGAAGAGGAAGGCCCCCACACGGCCTAATCACGGACACGACTTGCAGACCAAAGGTCCCAGCCGCAGACGGCCCAGTCACGGACACACTTTTGACGCCAAGGCTCCCTAGAGTTCGAGATGGCAGAAAACCTCTTCGTAGGCCCCAAGACGGCCCACGGAAGCCGCCTGGCACGTCCAAGAGGGCCACAAGAGGGCCCCACACGCCCAAGACAGCCCACGAGGGTCCGGAGACCGTCCACGAGGGCCGAAAAAGCGCCCAAGAGGCACCAGAGACTGCTGCGGAAACGTGCAAGAGCCCCCAACATGGACCCAAAGGCACCGAAGAGACCCGCAACACGCCTCAAATAGCATCTAACGTAACCTTACTGAAGGGCCCTAAACTGGCCCATTCACGGCCACAGCTTGGACGCCTAGACTCCCAAGAGCTCCAGGTGACAGAATACCATGGATTTCACCATAAGAGGGGGGTTGGTCTGATTTGGGAGGGGGTCTGATGTGATGTGGGCTGTCTTGGAGGTTTCTGGGGGTTCCGGGCAAAAGGCTGGCTGGTCTGGGAGGCGTATGAAAAAGTCCGTCTGGGAGGGATGTGGAGCACCTTGACTTAGGCGAGCCTGTGACGTCAACCAGCTTGAACGCCGCATCGACGCGGGCGCCTTCACCACCGCGAGCATCAGTCTCCCTAATCCATATGATCCTCCGACGCCCGCTAGTCGGTGCGCATTCCTCAGCCTGCTGCTCTTCTTCGTCGCGGATGCTCTCCTTGCCTGCCTGGGCCACTCGGTGAAGACATGCTGCTGTACGCTTCTGGTCTACAGTTGTACAGATTCCGAGGGATCCAGATGGTCGGTCATGCGGCGTAAGCCTTCGAATCACGTCGGACAATTTTCGTAAATGGTCTGCCTCTGGGGGCCCTTCTACTGGGCCGTCCAAAAAAAAAGACTCGGCCTGGAAAGCCAGCCCTGGGGAAGTAGCCCAGACCTCTGGAGGTCCAGGCTGAAACAAAATCATGACGTCGGGGGTCTCGGGACGGAGCTCAACACGGAGATTGCAAAGGTACGTATGGCGCGACACGTTCGCTAAAATGCGGGCCAACACGTTAAGCCAACACGCAGCGTGTTAACACGGACGTCTTGAACACGGTACGCACTGCGTTTCAACACGGGCGTATCGGGGCAGCTAAGGCCAGGATGGCAGCAGATCGAGGTTCGAGCGTTGTTGCAAGTTGTCAGGCCTCTCTGGTGCCCCTTGCCGCCACTCGAGATCCTGGCAGCCCTGGAGAGATCCAGTGGTCGATCGGTCGTCATCGCCGCCGATCCCGCCGCCGCCGCCGTTGTCGAGCTAAGCGCGCCCGTGGCGGGTCAGGAGGGCGACAGGGGAGCTCAGCGAGCCCGCGGGAGGCAACGAGCGGGAACGGTGGTGCACGATCCCACGGCGTGCACGAAGAGGCTGCCCTCCACGCGGGCCCCCACCTTCCCCGAGGACCACCCCCCCGTCCGCCCCGCCCCCTCGCGAGCGCCGCCGAGCGCCTCCAGGCGGCGTCATCCCAGACCGCGCACAGCAGCTCGCACAGCCCGTGCTCCAGCTCCTGTGGCGGCAACCGCCGCCGCCACGACGCACCCGCCGCCGTCACCGACAACGAGCGGCGGCAGCGGCGACAGCGGCGACAGCGGCGGCGGCGGCGGCGGCGGCGGCGGCGGCGGCGGCGGCGGCGACGACGACGACGACGACGACGACGACGACGACGACGACGACGACGACGACGACGACGACGACGACGGCGGCGGCGGCGTCGGCGACGGCGGCGGCGACGGCGACGGCGACGGTGACGGCGACGGTGACGGCGGAAGCGATGGTGACGGCAGCGGCCACGGCGGCGGCGACGGCGGAAGCGGCGGCGGCGACAGCGACGACGGAGGATACGGCGACACCGACGCCGACGCTGACGCCGACGGGAAGCCGAGCGGAGCTCCTGGGGCGGCAGGCTGCCGCCGCAGCGCTCCAGGGCCCGCCGGCACGCCGCCGACAGGCCCGCGCAGGCGCCGGCCTCTGCGCTGAGCAGGCTGGCGTCGCCGAAGGCGGCCTCGACGTCCTCCCTCGCAGGAGGGCGCCGACGACAGTACGGCACTTAGCTGCCCCAATACACAACACGCAACACGTAGCGTGTTGGCGCGGAGCTCAGCACGGAGGTTGCGGACGCAGGTCTGGCGCGTGATGCGTTCGCAGAGAATGGACCGACACGTGCCGAGCCAGCACGCAGCGTGTTAACACGAACGTTTTGAGCGCGGCACGTATTGCGTTTCGACGCGGGCGTATCAGGGCAGCTAAGGTACGGCAGTTTCCCGTCTTATTGACCCTGGCGTTGGTTCCTGACACCACGAGGATCGTTCAACCTTGAATGATTAGCCGTTTCCGAAACGTCAGATCGTTCAACATCGACCGATTCTGGGTCGGCGGCGGCGTTCAACGGTGAACGCGGGCGGCGGGGTCGCCGCTGGTCGACACGACGCGAACCTGCCGTAGACACATGCACGACCACGACCACACCGACGAATGATGTGCGCCCACGACCACGACGGCGACGTAGAGGAGGGCATCGCCTGACCCCCCCCCCCCCCGTGGAGGGCAACGACAGGGGGGACTGGCATAGCGGGGGAAACATCGACCTGGAATCGGCGATACTTCGCCGATGGATCGGCGATAGGCCCGTGAAATTGAGTGCCCACGTTCCTGGGCAGGTTGGGGCTATCGGGAACCTATCGGTGATCAATGGGCGATTGGGGGTCGATTCATCCCCCCCTATGCCTGTTCCTACCCTGTCGTTGCCCCTGACCCTGGTATGTTGGCGCTCCGCACCCGGCACCAGGGCCGCTCGGGGAGCTCCCCGCTGGCCCTTGCCCACCATCCTGCTGTGCTTCTAGTCAGGGCTGGACCTAAACGTTGTTTTTCGTTTTGTGTTCGTTTTGGTGTTCGGTTTGCTCTCCTTGTGTTCCTGTACCTCCCTGCCAACCTGAAAAAACAGAACACAGCCGAAGTCTAGCAAAACAGCGCTTGGGTCCAGCCCTGCCTCAAGAACGTCGAACAATAAGCAGCGACTGGCTTTTCTGGCCACGGCGAGCCCTGGCAGCGAATGGCTCCACGACCTATGGGTACGAGGGGCGGCCCCGACAACCGCGGCCCGTCCCGAGCCGCCAGCGACACTCTCATAGCACAACCCGTGGCGCTGGGCTCCGAATGCGCACCTCGCAGCTCCCTGCGCAGCTGTCGACGTCGTGCTCCAACTTCAGCGTCAACATCTCGCTGAGCAGCGGCAGGGCGCGCGTTCAACGCTCGCCTCTGTCGCGCGTACTGATCCCAGCGCTTGAAGCCAATCAGGGCGCAAGAATCGTATCTACAACGACTTGCTGCGCAATGGATTCCTGCTGCCAAGTTCAAACAACGGGTATCCGCCCAAGTAATCACAATGGTTGCCCAGCTGGGCCCCACTCGCAAAGCGCTTCGCGAGATACTCGAAAACGCGACAGACCAATCCCACGATAGTCTGGGAAGCCTGCCGAGTTGCGAGACGACCTCTCATACGCTGTGATGCCCAAGTTGTGACTGAGCGAGTTCGATTCCAAATTAATCTCCCGCATCTCGCCAAGCAGCGCCAACGCCTGCCGCCACAGGCCGCATCTCTCACACGAGCAGATCCCTGCGATATAGCTGATGCCGTCGGGCTTCAGCTTCGCCTCCCGCATATCGCTCAGCAGCGCCAGAGCCTGCTGCCACTGCTCGCCCTTATCGCAGGCGCTGACCCCAGCGTTGTAGCTGATGACGTTAGGCTTCAGCCTCGCCTCCCACATCTCGCTCAGCAGCGCCAGAGCCCGCTGCCACTGCTCGCCCTTGTCACACGCACTAATGCAAGCGTTGTAGCTGACTAGGGCGAACCCGTGGACTTCGTCCACGACCAGCAGGTCCCCCTGGCGCGCCTCCACGTTGGGCCCCCGCCCAGGAAAAAGTCACCCCGAAGCCCTCGGTGACTTCTTCTGGCCGCCTTTCCGAAGTTGGAAGGCGGGCGCTTCCTCCGCTTCGTCCGCCTTCCGCCCCACGTCCGCCTGGACAGCAATCGGAACGCCACAGACGGCTATGGTGGGTCTGCGGTGTGCCTCTCGCCGCTTGTCTGCTCCCCCTGGTTTGAACAATATTGAAAGCACCTGGGGCCTAAAACAAGTCACCCGGAGGGCTCAGATGACTTGTTCCCAACCATCCTGTGGTGTTGGGTCCTCGTTTTGAAGAGACAGCGCCCCGCGTTCACTCCTCCTCCTCCTCCCGCTGCCCCCATCCCTCCTGCCATCATCATCATCATCATCATCATCATCATCATCATCATCATCACCATCATCATCATCATCATCAGCATCATCATCATCATCATCATCATCAGCAGCAGCAGCAGCATCAGCATCAGCATCATCATCATCATCATCATCATCATCAGCATCATCATCATCATCATCATCATCATCATCAGCAGCAGCATCATCATCATCATCATCAGCATCATCATCATCATCATTCCTCTCCTCTCCTCTCCTCTCCTCTTCTCTCCTCTCCTCTCCTCTCCTCCTCTCCTCTCCTCCTCTCCTCTTCACCCACCCAGTACACCGTTTCGTGGCCCCATAGGGAGCTCCACCGAAGGCCCCAGTGCCCGCGCCCGCATGCGTCACCCACACCCAATTCGGCACACCCCTCACACGTTTCGTGGCTCCATAGGGAGCTCCACCGAAGGCCCCAGTGCCCGCGGCCGCATGCGTCACCCACACCCATTTCGGCACACCCCTCACACGTTTCGTGGCTCCATAGGGAGCTCCACCGAAGGCCCCAGTGCCCGCGCCCGCATGCGTCACCCACACCCATTTCGGCACACCCCTCACACGTTTCGTGGCTCCATAGGGAGCTCCACCGAAGGCCCCAGTGCCCGCGCCCGCATGCGTCACCCACACCCATTTCGGCACACCCCTCACACGTTTCGTGGCTCCATAGGGAGCTCCGCCGAAGGCCCCAGTGCCCGCGCCCGCATGCGTCACCCACACCCATTTCGGCACACCCCTCACACGTTTCGTGGCTCCATAGGGAGCTCCACCGAAGGCCCCAGTGCCCGCGCCCGCATGCGTCACCCACACCCATTTCGGCACACCCCTCACACGTTTCGTGGCTCCATAGGGAGCTCCACCGAAGGCCCCAGTGCCCGCGCCCGCATGCGCCACCCACACCCATTTCGGCACACCCCTCACACGTTTCGTGGCTCCATAGGGAGCTCCACCGAAGGCCCCAGTGCCCGCGCCCGCATGCGTCACCCACACCCATTTCGGCACACCCCTCACACGTTTCGTGGCTCCATAGGGAGCTCCACCGAAGGCCCCAGTGCCCGCGCCCGCATGCGTCACCCACACCCATTTCGGCACACCCCTCACACGTTTCGTGGCTCCATAGGGAGCTCCACCGAAGGCCCCAGTGCCCGCGCCCGCATGCGTCACCCACACCCATTTCGGCACACCCCTCACACGTTTCGTGGCTCCATAGGGAGCTCCACCGAAGGCCCCAGTGCCCGCGCCCGCATGCGTCACCCACACCCATTTCGGCACACCCCTCACACGTTTCGTGGCTCCATAGGGAGCTCCACCGAAGGCCCCAGTGCCCGCGCCCGCATGCGTCACCCACACCCATTTCGGCACACCCCTCACACGTTTCGTGGCTCCATAGGGAACTCCACCGAAGGCCCCAGTGCTGCCGCCCGCATGCGTCACCCACATCCAATTCGGCACACCCCTCACACGTTTCGTGGCCCCATAGGAGCTCCGCCGAAGGCCCCAGTGCTGCCGCCTGCATGCGTCACCCACACACAATTCGGCACACCCCTCACACGTTTCGTGGCCCCATAGTAGAAGCTCCGCCGAAGGCCCCAGTGCTGCCGCCCGCATGCGTCACCCACACCCAATTCGGCACACCCCTCACACGTTTCGTGGCCCCATAGGGAGCCCCACCGAAGGCCCCAGTGCTGCCGCCCGCATGCGTCCCGCACACCCAATTCGGCACACCCCTCACACGTTTCGTGGCCCCATAGGGAGCCCCACAGAAGGCCCCAGTGCTGCCGCCCGCATGCGTCCCGCACACCCAATTCGGCACACCCCTTACGCGTTTCGTGGCCCCATAGGAAGCTCCACCGAAGGCCCCAGTGCTGCCGCCCGCATGCGTCACGCACACCCAATTCGGCACACCCCTCACACATTTCGTGGCCCCATAGGGAGCTCCACCGAAGGCCTCAGTGGCGGCGCTCACATGCGCATGCGTCCCGCGCACCCATTTCGGCACATCCCTGACAGGTTTCGTGGCCCCATCATCCACCGGAGGCCCCAGTGGCGGCGCTCACATGCGTCACCCACACCCACCCAATTCGGCACACCCCTCACACGTTTCGTGGCCCCATAGGGAGCTCCACCGAAGGCCCCAGCGGCCGCGCTCACATGCGTCCCCGCCACCCATTCCGGCACGCCCCTCACAACAACAGGCTTCGTGGCCCCATAGGGAGCTCCACCGAAGGCCCCAGTGCTGCCGCCCGCATGCGTCACCACCCGCACCCAATTCGGCACACCCCTCACACGTTTCGTGGCCCCATAGAGAGCTGCACCGAAGGCCCCAGCGGCGGCGCCAGTGGCGGCCCGCACATGCGTTTCCGCCACCCATGTCGGCACGCCCCGCGAGTGTTTCATGTCCCCATAGGGAGCTTCGCCGAATGCCCCAGTGGCACCCATCTCGGCACACCCCTCACACGTTCCGTAATCCTATGGGGAGTTCCATTGAAGATGAAACCCGCAGCTGCGGTACTGACAACTGCATATGGTTGGGTTCTTCGCCAGGCTAATTTCCAGTTGCTTTTTCGAAGCCTGATGGCGGACGCTTCCGTCTCCTTGGGAACTGTTTAGGGGCCTCTCGGGGTGTCTTTTCCTTTCGGCCTCCTGGGGGCCTCTTGAGGCCCTCTTGGGCCGTCTTGTGGCCTCCTGGGGGCCTCTTGGGGCCCTCTTGGGCCGTCTTGGGTGCATTGGGGAGCCGTCTGGGGCCGTCTTGGGCGCCTGTGGGGCCGTCTTGGGACCGTCTGGCGGCCCTCTCGGGCCATCTTTGGCGGGCTGTCTTGGGTGTTCTTGGGCTCTCATGGGCGCCACAGGAATCGTCCTGGGGCCGTCTGGGGCCGTCGTGAGGGGCTGATGAGGGCCTCCTGAGGCGTCTTGGGGCGTGTCGGCGCACGCCCCACACGCTTCCTGGCCCTATAGCGAGCTCCACCGAATGCCACAGTGCCGCCGACCGCATGCGTCCGCCACACCAACTTCGGCACACCATTCACACGTTTCGCGGCCCCATACGGAGCTCCACCGAATGCCCCAGCCACCGCCCGCATGCGTCCGCCTCACAGATTTCGGCACACCCCTCACACGTTTCGCGGCCCCACAGGGAGCTCCACTGAATACGGTATTCACAATTGCGGTTCGCACAGTTGCATATGGTTGGGTCCTTCGCCAGGCTAATTTTCGTTTTTCGTTCAAAATCCGCCTGTAGGGGAACACGCCCGACCTAAGGCTGGGCCGGGGAGACCTGCCCGCCCTTCCCGCCCACGCGGGCCCCTGCAATGGACAGCCGGACCTAAGACAGAAGAACACCCCCCAAGAACACGAGAATCTCCGCCGGCCAAAACACACAGAACATCCAAGGGTTCCCTCCCCAGGATGCACGAGAACAACCAACAAGCACGAAGAACATTAGGGCACCCTCCCCGAGCCAACCTCGATCTTATACTTCGGTCCGACTGTAGTAGAGATGACGTTGGGTGTCAGCTTCGTCTCCCACATCTCGCTCAGCAACGCCAGAGCCCGCTGCCACTGCTCGCTGTTCCCGCACGCGCTGATCCCAGTGTTGTAGCTGATGCCTACAGCGTAAGAGAAACTAGGGCTGACCCGTGGACTACGTCCACGAAATCTGCACGAAGTGGCACGTGATGGTGGACATGCTGCAAAGGGCTGGTCTGATGACGCGGGGTTCGAACTTCGCACTCCGCGCATCTACTGCGTGCTGCTGCTTGCTACTGCTGCTGCGTGCGGCTTGCCATGCTTACCGCCGCTGCGTTCCGTTGCTGCTTGTAGCTGCAGGGTGCTGCTGATGGGCCAGCTCTGCTTTGTGCCTGCTGCTGCCCGCTGCCTGCTGCTGCAGTTGCTGTGCGATCCCGTTGCTGCTACCCCTTTCGCGCTGCTGCCGTTCGCTGCTGCCGCTGCTTAATACTGCAAGATGACGCGTCTCGCTATTTCAACGTTCTGACACAACCTGTCGCCTGGAGGATCGAAGAACGAGGAGTCAGGATCGAGAGAAGGATTGGCTTGTTGCTTGCTTTCTGCTTGCTTGCTGGCTGGCTGGATGGCTGGCTGGCTTAATGCTTGCTTCTTGCTGCTTGCTTGATTGCTGGCTTGCTGGTTTGCTGTTTGCTGCCGTTGGTTGCTGCTGCTGCTACTTGCTTCGAAAGCTGTAAGAAACGGTTTCCTGGGGTGAGTATACTCTTCTCATGTCTGTTTTGTGGCTGCTTAGGCTACCTAGGAGCCCGGCTGGGCCCTCGGGGGCTCATGGGGCTGCGGGAGGGGACCTCTTCGGCCGATCTGGGACAGTCTTGAGCCGCCTCGGGGCAGTGTTCGGGTCAAGGCTGGAAACCATGAATCGCATAGGCGCCTTTTTCCTACGACGTTCCATCGCGGCTGCGGCCGTGCGAGGAGATCGGAGGATGCGCGCGGGCCGCGCACGCTCGGAAGAAGGCAGAAAAGGCACAACGGGGCACGCCCTCTGCGGCGGGCGGCTGCGGAGCCCCCCCCCCCTCAAAAAAAAACAACGCCGGGGTGCCGAATCTCCGGGCGGCTGGCGCGATCCCAGAGCACTGCAGGAGATCCTCCATCGGAAGTTTCTTGGAGCCGGTCGTAGGGGTGTCGTAAGGCTTCTCGGGAGCCTCTTTGGGCCCGATCTGGGCCTCGCGGGGGTGTCTTGGGGCCTCTGGGCGGCCTCTTAGCCTGCTGGCGGTTTCGGGGGTCATCTCGGAGCGAAAAGTGCGGAATTTCAGGTCGGGCTCCTTTTCTTGGGCCCATCTTGGGCAGCCACGGGAGCCTCGTGGGCGGTCGTGGGGCCCTGTCAGGCGGTCTGCGCTGCGGTTTGGCGATGTTGCGTGCTGCGGTTTGGTGTTGGTCGATGCGGCGGGCATGCTATTGTGTGCTGCCGATTGCTGCCTTTGTTGCGTGCTGCTGTTAATGCTTGCCGCTGTCGCGTAGCCCTGCCGCTTGTGGTTGAAGCGTGCTGCAGCTGGCCAGTTCTCCTCGCTGCTGCCTGTTGCAAGGTGTCGCTGCCTGTTGCGTCGTGTTGCTGCTCGTTGCTGGTGTGCGCATTGCACGGTGATGCTTGGAGCTACTTATTGTTGCTGACGCAGCATGCTGCTCGTGAGAGGTTCAAAAATGGGAGAAGCGAGACGCGAGGAACAAGCAGCGAGAGGGGAGCAGCGGAAGCCGAGGAGAGATAGGTACGGAGGGAGAAGGGAGAGCCGAGGAGGGATGAAGAGGGGCGTGCTAGTAGCCAAGAGGGAGGAGCGAAGGGCAGGGAGAGAGATGCGCAGAGGAGTAGGAAGAGGTGAGCGAGGCCCGAGAAGAAAGGGGGAGGAGCAGCGGGCGAGGAGCGCGGAGCGAGGAGCAAACATCGAGAAGCGAAGCTTGAGGCCTCGTGGAAGCAACGTTGGGTCTGCTCGAGCCCTCATGCGGGGAGTTTTGGGCTCCCGTGGGGCCATCCTGGGCCTTGGCGCCCCTTCGGGCCCCAGGGTGCTGGTTTAGACGATTTGGAAGGGGGTCGGGGGGGGCACCTTGGGAACATCTTGAAGCGGTCGTGGGCCATCTTGGGGCCATCTCGGAGGCCGTCTTGGGGCGACAAAAGGCACTAGGCTCCAATGTCGCATCCGACATCTCGCTCAGCAGCGCCAGTGCCCGCTGCCACTGCTCGCCCTTATCGCAGGCGCTGATCCCAGCATTGTAGCTGATCTCACTGGGGACCAGCTTCACCTCCCACAGCTCCCTGAGTAGGGAAAGCGCCTGCTGCCACTGCGCGCATTTCTCGCACGCGCTGATTCCAGCATTGTAGCTGAGTAGGGCTGACCGGTGGATTCCGTCCACGTCAGCCAGCGTGTGCAACACTTGGCCTGGCAGTGGGGTAGCTCCGCCATTGTCGTCGCCGTTGCCTTTGCCGTCGAGCCTCGTCTTATTCCCTCTCCCCTGTTCCACCTTCTCTTCGTGATCGTCCTTCTTCATCTTCCTCTGCGCCGTTTTCGTCAGTCGGTGTTATTTTAGTTGCTATGGTTTCGTTTTGATGGGCTTCTTGCCACTTGCGTGTCTGTACCGGGCAGGGATGCTCCGCTAGGGCTCCCCATCCTCATCTTCTCCCCTCTGGACCTTCCTCGCACCCCTCCTCCAGTCCACCTTCTTCTTCCTCGCCCCCCTCCTCCTCCTCCTCCTCCTCCTCCTCCTCCTCCTCCTCCTCCTCCTCCTCCTCCTCCTCCTCCTCCTCCTCCTCCTCCTCCTCCTCCTCTTGTTATCATTAGTATGATTAGTATTATTAGTAGTAATGTTCATACTATTATGCATATTATTATAACTGGTAGTAGTATGATTATTCCTCTCATTATCCTTAGTCTTATGATGAATATTCTTAGTAGTATGATTCTTCTTCTTATTACTATTAGTATTATTATTATGAGTATTATTAGTATTATTATTAGTATTATTATTATTGTTATTATTATTATTATTATTAGTAGTAGTAGTAGTAGTAGAAGTAGTAGTAGTAGTAGTAGTAGTAGTAGTAGTAGTAGTAGTAGTAGTAGTAGTAGTAGTAGTAGTAGTAGTAGTAGTAGTAGTAGTAGTAGTAGTAGTAGTAGTAGTAGTAGTAGTAGTAGTAGTAGTAGTAGTAGTAGTAGTAGTAGTAGTAGTAGTAGTAGTAGTAGTAGTAGTAGTAGTAGTAGTAGTAGTAGTAGTAGTAGTAGTAGTAGTAGTAGTAGTAGTAGTAGTAGTCCTCTTATTATGTTGTTTTCCTTCCTCTCCTCCTCCTCCTCTCCTCCTCCTCCTCCTCCTCCTCCTCCTCTCCTCCTCCTCCTCCTCCTCCTCCTCCACTCCATCCTCCCTCCTTCCCTCCTTCCCTCCCTCCCTCCCTCCCTCCATCCCTCCCCCCCTTCGTCATCCTGCTCCCCCTTATTCCCCCAGGCGGCTAGAGGTGGCACGGCGGGTCGGGCCGGATGTGCTGCCCCGACGAGGTCGACGTCTCCGAGGTCGAGGCTGGCGGCCGTTGGCCGCCTGGACGGATTCTGAGGCCGTGTTGGCGCCATGTTAGGAACAAGGAAAGGCGACACCAACACCAACAGGGCGAGGAGATGCGCAGAGGCAAGGGGGGTCTCCATGGTGGTGTGGTCCCCCCCTCTCACTCGAGACATCCCGTCTCCCGCTCGGGAAGGCATTGTGCCATCTGGGGCCTGTTCGCAAGCGTCTTTGAGGCCCCGAAGGGCCGCCTGGCAGGATTTTGAGTCCTTTGAGTCGCGTGACCCTGCCCGCCATTCTGGCACGCACGGCCGCCTGCATTGCAGCATAGATGGTGCTTGGCTTCAACGCCGACTCCCACATCTCCCTGAGCAGCGACAGCGCCTGCTGCCACTGCCTGCCTTTCTCGCACGCGCTGATCCAAGCACTGTAGCTGACCAGGGAAAACCCATGGATGAGAATCCACAGGAGGCAGAGGGGCTTGTTGCTCAGGATAGCGGATAGCTGCCTGCGGGAGAGGAGGGGGGGGGGAGGAATGCGGGGGTGAAGGGTCACAGGGGTGTGGAAAGCGTTTCAGCTGTTATGGTGATGGTTGGATTAGTGATGATGGGCGTCTTGGGAGCGTCACCGGCGCATGTGTGGAAACTCCTGGCAGGAGGTGGGGCGTCTTGGTTGGTCTTGGAATTACCTAGCAACCGTCCTGGAGCAATGCCAGCCTCGAAGTGTGGGTTCTGAGGCTGATCTTGGAGCGTTCTGCTCAGGTACCCATTTGAACATTAGATTGACACTATGTGGTCCTTGCATTCACTCTGGAGCCAACCACCGTGACGGACCTGACCACAACGCACCGATGCTTGAGATGCGCACGGACGGATTTACATTCAATACAATTTAAGTAGCCTGGCGAAGGACCCAATCAGATGCAGTTGTGAACACCGTCGTTGTATGCACCGCATTCGGAGGAGCTCCCTATAAGGCCACGAAACGTGTGAGAGGTGCGCCGAAATTTGTCCGGTGGGCGCATGCGAAAGCAGCCACTGGGGCCGTTGGTGGAGCTCCCTATGTGGCCACGAAACGCGTGAGGGGTGTGCCGAAATTTGTACGGTGTGCGCATGCGAAGCAGCCATTGGGGCCGTCGGTGGAGCGTGCCCTCCCGTGCCGCCGTCTTCGGCGGAACCTCTTAGGGCCTCTTTGGGGGCCCGCCGCTTGGCGGCATCTGAGGGCCAGCCTGGAGCCTGTAATGTCATTGAGGGGACTCTTCCTGAGAATAGATCCTGAGGGCCAAACCGCCTAAACAGACAACCGCTGTAAACCGAGCTGGACACATGCTGGCAAGCGCGCACCACAAGTAGTGAGTTTTGGCACGTCGGATGTGAACGCTATATGGGGTAAGCCATGTGGCGTAAATTATGTTGGGTAAGAACTGTGGCGACATGTACATGTGTAGATGCTCGAATGTGTGTGTGTATATATATATACATTTACTAGAACCACGCGCGCGCTTCGCGCGCGCTTAGGTTCTAGCTAGGAGGCGAGCTTGAGTCAACGAAAGTCGCAGGGAAGGGGGCAGGGGGAAGAAGGCCAGAGAGCGCTGAAGGATACAAATACTGGAACCCTCTTGTGATTTTGTGGGGGGCCTCGTCCGGCCGCTCGCTGGGAGTTTGACGTAGCTTCTCGGGAGCCTCTGAACCTGTCGGGGGCCTCCTGGAAGCAGGTTCGAAGCATTTTGGGGGCCGATTTGGGGCTTCTCGGGGCCTCCTTTGGGCCTCTTGGGGGTCTCCTGGGGCCTCTTGAGGGGCCTCCTTGGGGCCTCCTGGCGGCCTCTTGGGGCGGAAGGCTCGAGCTTGCGGTTCGTGGTCCCCCTCTGGGCCCCCTCTTGGGCCCGTCTTGGGGCCCTCTTGGGCCATCTTGGGCGCCTCTTGGGCCGTCTTGGGGCCCTCTTGGGCTGTCCTGGGGCCCTCTTGGAAGCTTCTTGGGCCGTCTTGGGGCGGTCTTGGAGGCCTCTTGGGCCGTCTTGGACGCGGTGAAAGCCCAAGATGCGAACATGCGAAAAATATACGTTTTCCCATAGGAATGGCACGATTTTTGTTTCTTGGACCTCTCTTGGGGTGCCTCTCGGAACGTCTTGGGCTGATTTTGGAAGCCTTTTGGCGCCTCTGGGCGGCGTTTTGGCGCCTCCTGGGATATGTTGGGCCGGAAGCTCGGAATTCGAGAGTGGCTTTCTCCTTCTGGGACCCCTCTCGAAGTCGTCTTGGGGTTCTCTTAGGCCGTCTTGGGGCCGTCCTGAGCCACTCGTGCGCAGCCTTGGAGCGCTCCCGGAGGCCTCCTAGGCCGTCTTGGAGGCCTCTTGGGCCGTCTTGGACGCGGTGAAAGCCCAAGATGCGAACATGCGAAAAATATACGTTTCCCCATAGGAATGGCAAGATTTTTGTTTCTTGGACCTCTCGTGGGGTGCCTCTCGGAACGTCTTGGGGTGCTTTTGGGAGCCTTTTTGGCGCCTCTTGGCGGCATTTTGGCGCCTCCTGGAGCCTCTTGGGCCGGAAGCTCGGAATTCGAGGTTGGCTTTCTCCGTCTGGGACCCCTCTCGAACTCGTCTTGGGGCTCTCTTCGGCCGTCTTGGGGCCGTCCTGGGCCACTCGTGCGCAGCCTTGGAGCGCTCCCGGAGGCCTCGTAGACCGTCTTGGGCGCCTCTTGGGCCGTCTTGGACGCGGTGAAAGCCCAAGAGGCGAACATGCGAAAAATATACGTTTTCCCATAGGAATGGCACGATTTTTGCTTCTTGGGCCTCTCTTGGGCTGCCTCTCGGAGCGTCTTGGAGGCTTCTGGGACCTTCTTGGTGTCATGACAGGCGTCTTGGAAGGCATCTGGAGCCATCGGAGCGCGTTCCGAAGCCGCCTGCGAACGATCTTGGACGGCGTCTGGCGGTCCGACGAGCCTCCGGGCCCCCCGGGGCCCACATTTGTGGTCGAGGTCCCGGCCCCGGGCCCCCGGACCCGGTGCGCCGTTAGATGTATATATATATATATATACATATATACGCCTATATGCATAGATGTGGTGTAAATATCTGGAACACCAGATGCGTGGCACAAGCTAAGCGGTCCAACCTAGGTGGCGCCATCCATGTGGTACAACATGCGAGCGATGTGACGCAAGCTACGTGGTGCAAGCTACAGTCGGGCCGCTGAAAGAAGGAACGCTAAATAAGGAACGAAGCCCCTTCTTGGCCCCGTAAGCGCCTCCGTACTCCCCTCCGTACCCCCAGGGCGGCAAGAGGAACAGCACTGGAGGAACCTGAGGAACATCGAGCCCCTTCCGAACCCAAACTGTTCCTCATTTCAGCGTCTTGACTGTATGCGGATGACGCCCACTGCCGCCCACCGGGCGGCACCTCGCCACGCCCGCCCATAGCGCACGGGGCGCCCACGAGGCGCCCACGGCCGCCCGCCTGGCGGAACCTCGCCACGCCCGCCCAGCGCACGGGGCGCCCACAAGGCGCCACGGCCGCCAGCCCGGAGACACCTCGCCACACCCGCCCAACGCACGGGGCGCACACGAGGCGCCCTATGGGACGCACAAGGACATACTAGTACCATATGTTCTCCTTGGAGGCGCGCGTCCGACCCAAACATATAGTATACCCATCTAGTAGTAGATCGTTTCCCGAGCGGTGGGGCCAGGAAGCGCCCGCCACGACGCATATACTATGAGAATTCTCGGTGCGCGCGTCGCCCCTGAGGGGGCGACGCACACATTGTATAAGTATGTTGGGGTGACGCCGACCCTATGCTGTTCGAGGAACATTCGCTGAAGAACACTGGCTCCAGACCGAGCTCGTTCTCTGAACCGCTGGCGGCCCACGAGGCGCCCACGGCCGCCCGCCGAGCGGAGCCTCGCCACGCCCGCCCAGCGCACGGGGCGCCCACGAGGCGCCCACGGCCGCCCGCCAGGCGGAACCTCGCCACGCCCGCCCAGCGCACGGGGCGCCCACGAGGCGCACGATGTTGTCTGAGGAACATTCGCTGAGGAGCACTGGCTCCAGACCGAGCTCGCTCTCTGAACCGCTGGCGGGAGTCTGAAAAGTGGGATCTGGGACGGGAACCATGTTGAATACATTCCAACACCATGACATACTTATCTACACCCATATATATGTATACATACATAGATACATATACAGATACATATACAAATACACATATGTGCATATTTATATATTTATATACATATATATATATATACTAGAACCACGCGCGCGCTTCGCGCGCGCTAAGGTTCTAGCTAGGAGGCGAGCTTGAGTCAACGAAAGTCGCAGGGAAGGGGGCAGGGGGAAGAAGGCCAGAGAGCCTGAAGGATACAAATACTGGAACCCTCTTGTGATTTTGTGGGGGGCCTCGTCCGGCCGCTCGCTGGGAGTTTGACGTAGCTTCTCGGGAGCCTCTGAACCTGTCGGTGGCCTCCTGGAAGCAGGTTCGAAGCATTTTGGGGGCCGATTTGGGGCTTCTCGGGGCCTCCTTTGGGCCTCTTGGGGGTCTCCTGGGGCCTCTTGAGGGGCCTCCTTGGGGCCTCCTGGCGGCCTCTTGGGGCGGAAGGCTCGAGCTTGCGGTTCGTGGTCCCCCTCTGGGCCCCCTCTTGGGCCCGTCTTGGGGCCCTCTTGGGCCATCTTGGGCGCCTCTTGGGCCGTCTTGGGGCCCTCTTGGGCTGTCCTGGGGCCCTCTTGGAAGCTTCTTGGGCCGTCTTGGGGCGGTCTTGGAGGCCTCTTGGGCCGTCTTGGACGCGGTGAAAGCCCAAGATGCGAACATGCGAAAAATATACGTTTTCCCATAGGAATGGCACGATTTTTGTTTCTTGGACCTCTTGGGGTGCCTCTCGGAACGTCTTGGGCTGATTTTGGAAGCCTTTTGGCGCCTCTGGGTGGCGTTTTGGCGCCTCCTGGGATATGTTGGGCCGGAAGCTCGGAATTCGAGGTTGGCTTTCTCCTTCTGGGACCCCTCTCGAAGTCGTCTTGGGGTTCTCTTGGACCGTCTTGGGGCCGTCCTGAGCCACTCGTGCGCAGCCTTGGAGCGCTCCCGGAGGTCTCCTAGGCCGTCTTGGAGGCCTCTTGGGCCGTCTTGGACGCGGTGAAAGCCCAAGATGCGAACATGCGAAAAATATACGTTTTTACCTAACATCGAAGACTGATAGGTTTCTAATGGGCTAAACAGAGAGCAGCACATTACTCCACAGGGGGGTCTGGGCAGCCGTTGGGGAGCCGTTGGGGATTTCCGGGGGGATCCGCGGAACCTCGTTTTTCGCAAACAGTCACACACTTCGTGCTCTTCGACCTCCCAGAACTCCATTCCCGGGCCACATTCTGAATGCCCGGAGCCAACTGTACGCCACCCAGAACTCCATTCCCGGGCCACATTCTTGACAGCCGTCTTTGGTTCAGGACGTGCCTCCCACATTGCAATCTTTCCGACGGAACCGGCCGTTCCTCCGCGGTCTACATTGTCTTGACAGCCGTCTTTGGTTCAGAAGTTCAGGACGTGCCTCCCACATATCCAAGCTTCGTGCGTTGATCGCAGTGTCTTGTTTGACCACATATCCATTCAAGCTCCGTGCGTTGATGGCAGTGTCTCGTTTGCAAATACATCCATTCAAGCTCCGTGCATTGATAGCAGTGTCTCGTTTCGACATACATTCTACTATTACTTCTACTGATACCGTTACTACGGGGGCTAACTTCCCCTACTACCATTCTACTATCCAAGACATCCGCCGTACTTCACTGTTACTACTACTGCCATCCACCCACTCCAATTATACTTCACTTCACTGTTACCACTACACCCACTACTACTACTACACTTCACTCGTTCACTCCCGCCAACTACAACTACTACTTCACTGTTTCCACTGTTTCATCTCTCCTACTCTTATTGCTACTACTACTGTGACTGTTACTGCTGCTGCATGCCTCCAGCTATGCTTCTACATATCGATGTTAGGTTGCTTTGCCGGGATAATCCCATAGGAATGGCACGATTGTTGTTTCTTGGACCTCTCTTGGGGTGCCTCTCGGAACGTCTTGGGGTGCTTTTGGGAGCCTTTCGGCGCCTCTTGGCGGCATTTTGGCGCCTCCTGGAGCCTCTTGGGCCGGAAGCTCGGAATTCGAGGTTGGCTTTCTCCGTCTGGGACCCCTCTCAAACTCGTCTTGGGGATCTCTTCGGCCGTCTTGGGGCCGTCCTGGGACACTCGTGCGCAGCCTTGGAGCGCTCCCGGAGGCCTCGTAGACCGTCTTGGGCGCCTCTTGGGCCGTCTTGGACGCGGTGAAAACCCAAGAGGCGAACATGCGAAAAATATACGTTTTCCCATAGGAATGGCACGATTTTTGCTTCTTGGGCCTCTCTTGGGCTGCCTCTCGGAGCGTCTTGGAGGCTTCTGGGACCTTCTTGGTGTCATGACAGGCGTCTTGGAAGGCATCTGGAGCCATCGGAGCGCGTTTCGAAGCCGCTTGCGAACGATCTTGGACGGCGTCCGGCGGTCCGACGAGCCTCCGGGCCCCCCGGAGCCCACATTTGTGGTCGGGGTCCCGGCCCCGGGCCCCCGGACCCGGTGCGCCGTTATGTGTGTATATATATATATATATATATGTATATATATATATATATATATATATATGCATACATACACAAACATACCCGCATTGCGGTGATAGTCCGCCGATCCGACGTGTGAGTTTAAACAAGCCTCAGCTACAGCCTACAGCCTACAGCCTGAGCTTCAGCTCTGCTGGGGGGGGGTCGGGGAGGCTCTGCCGGGGAAGCGGGGGAAGGGGGGGGGGACGAGTTGTGCTCCGCTGTCCGGGGGTGCTCCTAGGGCTTGTCGCGGCTACCCGCATGTCTCTGGGGAGGGCATGTTTTGACACCCCTGACGAGGATCGTGGCCTCCGAGAAGGTCCCGAGCTCGAGTATCCCCCCCTCCCGCCCCAAGAAGCTCCCAAGAGGCCCCAAGAAGCTCCCAAGAGGCCCCCAAAAAGCTCCAAGAGACCCCAACGAGGCCCCCAAGAGGCTCCAAAGTGGCCGCAAGAAGCCCCGCAACTGCCCCCAAAACTGCCTCCCGGAGGCCCCGAAGAGGCCAACCACGAGATCCCCAACCAACATCCATGAGGCCTCTGACCCACCACCCAGTCACGGTGGCGAGATAAGCCGAAGGCCACTACATACATGCAGAGTGAGAAGGGGAGGGAAGGAAAAAGAAAGGAGGGCCTTGGGCGAAAGAGGATCACATCAGTCCGAGCGCCCCAGATCGGCGGCACTGGCCGGAGGCCACTACAATAAAGCTCCTTCGATTTTGGGATGTCGATCGCGCGGGGGGCAGATGGGGCAGGGCGACGCACTCGCGTGTTCGGCATTTGGGCCGTGCTGATTTGGTGGCCGGCGGCCACCATGACCATCTTCATCACGACCATGGTGACGTTGTTAGCGACTGTCGGGTTGATGGTGATGGCCACGATGCTAACTACTGTCATTGTTGCCACCATGGTGATATGACCATGGGGGTAATCTTCAGGGCGATGCGTAATCATGACCATCATCATCACCATCATCATCCCCATCTCCCCTAGGACTCTGAGCGAAGAATCACTGATGTGGTGGGACGGGACTTGATCCCATCCTAAATCTATCCTCAAACCCGGATATATCTAGTCCCGTCCATGCGAAAAATGTTGGGGTCAAATCCCCGCCCCCCCCCCGTGTCAAGTCTGGTCCCGCGGTCGATCAAGCCCCGACCGAATAGCATCTTGCAAAGCAACTTCGCTTTCCCTGATGCGTATTCATTATGGGCATTATGGTCAACTTGTTTAGCGTCATCATCCAACGACGCCGCCATCCATCGCATCGCCGTCCCGCGTTGCCACTAAGTGCGGAATGACAATGCTGCGGTTTCCACCGGTCCGCCGCCAGGGTGCTTTGCCCGTCCATTAGGTACGGAGTGGGCGCAAAAATTTGGCGCTGCGGTGAAGTTCAAAATCCTAGAAATATGAAATCCACATCGCGCGGGGCAGATGGGGCAGGCCGACGCACTCGTGTGTTCGGCATTCGGACCATGTTTGTTTGACTGCCGGCGGCCGCCATGGCCATCTTCACCAGGATCATTGGTGCCGCCATGGTGATGTGATCACTGTGGTCATCTTCGTGATGATGAATCATGGTCACCATCGCGATCGCGGCAAGAGGCCCCCCCTCCCCATCCCCCCTGAGACTCGTAGCGAAGAGCCACTGCTGTGGCGGGACGGGACTTGATCCCATCCTGAGATTTGACTTATGCATTATGCTCAGGCCAAGATGAATCAAGCCCCGTCCATCAGAAAAATGCTGGGATCAAATCCAGCCCCCGCTGTTAAGTCCCATCCTGCGGTCGATCAAGCACCGAACAAAAAGCCTTTTGCAAAGCAACGTCGCTTTCCCCGATGGGGACTCTGCGCTGCGGTGGGAATGAAGTTCTTTGGATGTTGAACTTCACATCGCGCGGGGCACAAGGGGCAGGACAAGGCACTCGCGCGTTCGACGTTTGTGCCATGATGGTTTGATAGCCGGCGGCCGCCATGGCCATCTTCATCACGACCATGTTGGCGTCACTGGCAGCCGACAAGCTGATGGTGATGGTTCAGATGGCGATAAGGATAAGTAGCGCGGCTATGGTGATAAGACCACGGTGGTCACCTTCATGACAACGCATCAACGATCGCCACCTTGATTGTGATATGAGCCCCCCCATCCTTATCCCCCTACGACTCGTAGCGAACACTGCTGCTGCTGCTGCTGCTGCTGCTGAACTGGACTTGATCAGATCCTGAATACTCTGAAGGTTCAAATCAGGATAGAACACTTCCCGCCCATACCATACATGGCGGGATCAAACCCCGCCCCCCGCCCCTGTCCATTCTGTTCCCGCGGTCGATCAAGCCCTGGCCGAGTAGCATTTTCCACGGGAACTGTTCTTCCCTGGACGCATTCAAAAAATAGCCTGTCGAGGGACCCAATCGAGCCCCCTATGGGGCCTCGAAACGTGTGAGGTGTGTGCCGAAAATGTGAAGAGAAAGCATGCTGACTCTGGCAGTGGGGACTTAGGTAGAGCTCAATCTGAAGCCATGAAACGTATGAGGGGTTCGACGAAATTGCATGGAGAAGGCATGCGGTCCCTGGTACTGGGGCCTTAGATGGAGCTCCCTCTGTAGGCACGAAGCGTGTGAGGGCTGGGTCCTGACACTGGAGCCTTAGGCGGAGCTCCCTACGGGGCCGCGAAGCGCGTGAGGGGTGCACCGAAATGGCGTGGAGAAGGCATGCGGGCCCTGGCACTGCGGCCTGAAGTGGAGCTCCATTTAGGGCCACGGAAGGTGTAAGGGATGCACCGAAATGACGTGGAGAAGGCATGCGGGCCCTGGCACGGGGGCCTGAGGTGGAGCTTCCTCTGGGAACCAGAAACGTGTGAGGGTTGCTACGCAATGGCGTGGAGAAGAAATTGCAACCCTAGCCACTGGGGCCCCTAAGTGGAGCTCCCCATGATGCCACGAAACGTGCGAAGGGTGCGCCAAAACGGTGCGAAGAGGACATGCGAACCTAGATAATGGGGCCTTAGGTGGAGCTCCTTCTGGTGCGGAGGGCAGAGACAGGGAGGGGGGTGGAGGGAGGTGGGCGAGAAGGAAGAGAGACGCGGGGCGATGCGCATTCAAAACGAAGACCCAACACCACAGGATGGTTGGACTGGACCATCTCGCGCGCGATACCTGGGAGCTCAGATTGCGGAGGATGTCTCAGGCGGCGCCCAAACTCCTCCCAAAACACAATTCGACAACAAGAATGCAACTACATGGTCCGTTTGAGTCTGACCCCTCCTCCCTCCTCCCTCCTCGCTCTCCGAGCCAAGAGTACCGAGAATGCCTCAGGCGAAAAGGGCTGGACCACCTCACGCGCAGCATCTCGAAGCCCCGAATTGCGAAGGTATCTCAAACGAAACGGGCTGGACCACCTTGCGCACAGTTCCTGAGAGCCAAGAACTACGAGTTACAAGGATGCCTCAGCCGAGACGCGCCGGACAACCTCTCGCGCGGCAACTCGAAGCCCAGAACTGCGAGGATGTCTCAACCGAGACGGGCCAGACAACCGAGCGAGCAGAATCTCGAAGCCCAGAAATGCCAGGATGTTTCAGGCGAAACGGGCTGGACCACCTCGCGCGCGGCGTCTTGAAGCCCAGAGTTACGAGGATGTCTCAGGCGGAATGGGCTGGACCACAATTCGCGCGGCATCTCGGAGCTCAGAGCTGTGAGGACGTCTCAAAAGAAAAATGCCGGACCAGCTCGCGCGCAGCATCTCGGAGCCCAGAATTGCCACGATGTATCGGGCGAAACTCGCCGGACCCACTCGGGCGCGGCATCTCGGATCACTGATTGAAAAATTACGGCTGGCATCCTTACTAACTGTTCCTCGCTAAAGGGGCCCTTGCTCAGGAACCCCTGCTACAGGCATCTGCTTTCAGGATCCCCTACTGAGGGAGACCTCACCAAGGATCCCGTACCAAAGGCATCATTACTAAGGAACCCTTGCCAAAGGAACCCTGACTGAGCAACCACTACTGCAGGGACCCGTATTGAAGGAGACCTTACAATATACATCTTTATCACGGATCCCTCACTGAAGAAACCATCGCTAAGGATTCCTTACAAACGAATGTCTACAAAGGGGATCCTTATTAAGTACCATTTGAGAAAGGAAATGTTACTACTGGTCCCAAACGAAAGCCATCATTACTAAGGAATCAATACTAAAGGAAGCATTACCAAGGGCTCCTTGCCGAAGACTCCAGGCCAAGGACCCCTTTAGAAAGGCGTCCTTACTAAGGAACCCTCAGGAGAAAAAAAAAAAAAAAAAAAAAAAAAAAAAAAAACATTCTTAGTAAGGACTCCGTACTAAAGAAATCCGTACTGGGGCCCTTACAACATATCTTTGCTACAGAGACCCGTATCAGTGGAATGATTACTATTGGCACCCTGATTGAGGATCCCTCGCTAACCAATGCGTGCTAATAGGCTCCTCAGTTAGGATCCCTTGTATGAGCGGAATCCGTACTACGGGCCCAATCTTCTAAAAACAAGGCAAACAATTAGCCTGGCGAAAGACCCAACCATATGCAGTTGTGAATACCGACGTTGCATGCACCGCATTCGGCGGAGCTCCCTAAAGAGCAACGAAACGTGTGAGGGGTGTGCAAATTTGTCCGGTCTGGGGCCGTCGGTCGAACTCCCTATGGGGCCACGAAACGCGTGAGGGGTGTGCCGAAATAGGTGCGGTGGGCGCATGCGAACGCAGCCACTGGGGCCGTCGGTGGAGCTCCCTACGGGGCCGCGAAACGTGTGAGGGGTGTGCCGAAATAGGTGCGGTGGGCGCATGCAAACGCAGCCATTGGCGCCTTCGGTGGAGCTCCCCATGGGGACACGAAACGCGTGAGGGGTGTGCCAGAATAGGCGTGTGGGTGACGCATGCGGGCGGTGGCACTGGGGCCTTCGGTGGAGCTCCCTAAGGGGCCACGAAACGTGTGAGGGGTGAGGGGTGTGCCGAAATGCGTGTGGGTGGCGCATGCGGGCGGTGGCACTGGGGCCTTCGGTGGAGCTCCCTGTGGGGCCACGAAACGTGTGAGGGGTGTGCCCAAATGCGTGTGGATGGCGCATGCGGGCGGTGGCAATGTTGCCTTCGGTGAGGCTCTCTATAGGGCCACGAAACGTGTGAGGGGTGTGCCGAAATTGGTGTGGGTGACGCATGCGGGCGGTGGCACTGGGGCCTTCGGTGGAGCTCCCTATGGGGCCACGAAACGTGTGAGGGGTGTGCCGACATGATTGTGGGTGACGCATGTTGGCGGTGGCACTGGGGCCTTCAGTGGAGCTCCCTGTGAGGCCACGAAATGTGTGAGGGGTGTGCCGAAATGAGGGTGGACGCATTCCGGCGGTGGCACCGGGGCCTTCGTTGGAGCTCCCTATGGGGCCACGAAACGTGTGAGGGGTGTGCCGATATGGGTGTGGGTGACGCATGCGGGCGGTGGCACTGGGGCCTTCGGTGGAGCTCCCTATGGGGCCACGAAACGTGTGAGGGGTGTGCCGATATGGGTGAGGGTGACGCATGCGGGCGGTGGCACTGGGGCCTTCGGTGGAGCTCCCTATGGGGCCACGAAACGTGTGAGGGGTGTGCCGAAATGCGTGTGGGTGACGCATGCGGGTGGTGGCACTGGGGCCTTTGGTAAGGCTCGTTATGGGGCCACGAAACGCTGTAATGGGTGGGCGACATGCAGGGAGGAAGGAGGGGGAGTAGGGGGAGGAGGAGGAGGAGGGAGGAAGGAGGAGGGGGAGGAGGAGGAGTGAGTGACGCGGGGCGCTGTCTCTTCAAAACGAGGACCCAACACCAAAGGATGGTTGGGAAACAAATCTGTACTAAAGGAAGCATGACTCTGGACTCCTGACGAAGCGACTCCTTTCACGGATCCCACGAAAAACATCCGATCAAGGAACAATGTATCAAGACATCCGTAATTAGGATCCCTTCAAAAAGGCGTCTTATAAAGCACTACTTGCTGAAAGGTTCCATAATACTGGTTCCTCCGTCAAGGGTTTCTTAGTAAAAAACGCTTAACTGAAAAAGGACCCTCACCCAGGATGCCAGGCTAAAAAGACCCTCGGAAAGGAATACTTACAAAAGGAGTCCGTCATGAGGACTAAATACTAAAAAGGTCCTGACAAAGGAATCCTCACTACAGGCATTCGTGCGAAGAAACCAATTCTAATGGAACCTGTACTGCGGAATCCTCAAAACCGGGGTCCTTATTGAGGGAAACTTTGCTACGGGCACCTTCCGAACGGCTCCTCACCAAAAGCGTCCTCCCTGAGGATTTCTCACTAAACGCAGCCCTCTTGCCTTCTGAAAAGTTTTCTACGCCTTCCCCGAAGACACCAACAAAAAAACTAAGACGGCGAGAGCTCCTAAGAAGTCCCGCCGCCTTCTAAGAAGGCCTTGTCCTTCTGACTTCCCCCCCTCGCTCGCCGACGAGACTGGAAGCAGACAGATGTAGGCACTGCACAGATGGCCGGCCGCTTGGACAGCACCTGTAAGGCTACATCAAGCGACGGAACAGCGCTGTCCCGCGCAAACCTGTCAGACCGCGGGCCCGGTGCAGATCTAGTTGTCTATTGTCCTCCTCCCCTCTTCGAACTATTCCTCATTCCCTCCTCGTGGTGCTGCCAGTGATGACGTTTCCGCTGATGCTGCTCCCGTTGCTGCTGCCCGCCGTCACAATCATCGTCCTCCTTCTCGTCCTCGCACTCCTTCGCGTTCGCTTATTTTTGTTTTCTCTCTCTCTCCTCCTTCTCCGCCTCCTCCATTCGATCCCTTTGTGGTGAATGCATTATCTATTTCTCTCTCTCTCTCTCTCTCCTCCTTTTGGTTATCCTCCTTCGGTTAAGCTGATGGTCGGGACCGCTCTCTTCTTCATATCCCGTTCGACCATGCAGCTACCCGCAATCGATCCCATCTTCAATGCTCATCCTCTCTCCTTCCAGAACCCCTCCCATGGTCGTTGGCACTTTGAACACCGCGCCCTCCCTGACCCTCCCGAAATCACTCCCGACATATTCTACGGGCTCATGAATCACACATGAAATCCTAAGCTAAGCCTAAAACAGCCAAACGCGGCGCAAACAAATAACACGCACACAAACACTGGAACACTGCAATGCAAAAGCAAGCTGAAATGCAAAAAACAATTGAGCTTCGCTCCATAATCGCAGGCGCTTTGAACCCTGCCGACTCACATGCGGAATCCTAAGCTCAAGCTAAAACAGCCAACCGGAGCGAACATCAAATGCAATGCAAAAGGCACAAAATGAAGTGCAAACAAAGACTGCGAAACCACAGAGAGCAACATGCAATATGTTGCACCATGGCCGAACAACTCCCCACTCACGCCCGGAATCCTAAGCTCAAGCTGAAGCCGCAATACGAAGCCCTCAAAAAGTGCAACGAACAAAACGATACACTGCAATGCACAGCAACTGCAATGCAAAACAAACGTGTTTCACCTCATGCTCGTTGGCGGTCGAACACCACCCCGTCCCTGACCATTCTGGAGACACTCCCGCAATCCAGCACGCGATACAAGCACACCTAAGCACAATCTTAGACAAGAGGCTGGATGAAGACAGCAAACAACCTTACAAACAAAAAGCAACGCGGCGAACAAAAAACAAACAGCGCAGCAACATAACTGCAGAGCAGAAAAAACTGCAATGAAGAAGCTGCGCTCCGCGTCATGGACGTCGGCGCTTTGACACCACACTCTCCCAACACCTCCCCAGTCCGCTCCCGACTATCACGCGGATTCCTAAGCTCAAGCTGAAGCAGGCAAACGCAGCGCAAGAAAGTACAATGCAACAAGACGTACAGCGCAACTAAAAGGCAATGCACCGAACTGCGCGTCGCCTCATGGTCTTCGGCGTGTTGGCACAACTCCAGACTGACACGCGGGATCCTGTGTTCAAGCTGACGCATCCCAGAGCAGCGCAAAAACAGTGCAGCGCGAAAACACTGCAACGCAACAGCAAAAGCAGCGCAAAGCAAAACCTGATAGGCAAGAGAGGCCGTGTGACTGATCACGGTGCCTGGCGCTTCGGGCAGCCACCCTCTCTGAACCTCCCCAGGCATTTCCCGATCTGAAGGCGGAATCGCAAGCTCAAGCTGAAGCAGCCAGACACAGCGCGCTGACAACAACAACAAAAAACAATACAACGAACAGCATGCAACGAAGAAGAACTGACACGCAACAGCAACAAACACAAACTCAGCGATGCAAAGCACATGGGTTTGGGGACATCGTGGTTGGCGCTTTGGACACCGCACCCTGAACCTCCCTGCACCTCTCCCGACCCGCACTTGGAGTCGCAAGCTGAAGCCGAAATAACCAAACGTGCCACACAAAAAAGTGCAGCGCAGCAGTAACTGCAAACAAAAAACTGCAATGCAGCAGCACTTTCTCTATAGAGAGAGCGAGGAGAGAGAGAGAGAGAGAGAGAGAGATCATGGTCACCGTCGCTGGCGCTCTCACACAACCATTCTCCCTGAACCTCCCCAGAGCGCTCCCGCCTCACACGCGCCATGATTCCGAAACCAAAAGCTGAAGAAGCCAAACGTAAATATAAGCGGAAAGAGTTACCTTTTGATCGTCGAGCGCGTGAGCTTCAACTAACGGAATTGTCGTTATGGTGGCTTGGCGCCAAGCCGTGCTGACACTGCTAAGTAAGGAATCGAACTCTATACACCGATGCCTGTTCTGGCCCTGCATTGAAATCTGCACTGGAGAGCGGATCCTGGTGTATACGGGACCCTGGTGTATACATGACATCGAAGAAAGAGGTATACACCACACTACCCCCGCGTCGCCCCCGATCCTCAAAAAGTCCTGGGATTGAAAGAGAGCCCGCCACTGGTAATGTATATAGTGACGGCGCGGCAGCAAGAAACCTTCGCAAAAAACCTAACCCTGAAAACCCGCGCGCGAGGTGCGCCTGAGGGGGATCTAGGAGCGCCCTGAACGCAGCAGCTTCTTCAACGGCTGCGGGAAGTCGCCGCGCAGCGCGAGGAGCGAAGAAACCCAGGACACCCTGACGAAAAGCACATGGTTTCTTGTTGCGCGCCCCCACTGTAAGAACTGAACCTGCCACTGAAGAAAGCTGACGTCTGGCTCCAAACTCGCCTCACGTGCCCCGAGCAGCAGAGACAGCGCCTGCTCCCACTGCCCGCTCTTCTCGCACGCGCTGGTCGCGGCGCTGTAGCTGATGATGTTGGGCTCCAGCTCCGCCGTCCGCATGTCGGCGAACCAGCACAAAGCCTGTCTCCATTCTCCGCCCTTCTCGCACGCGCTGATCCCTGCGCTGTAGATGATGGCGTCCGGCTCCAGCTCCGCCTCCCGCATCGCGCCGAGCAACGACAACGCCTGTTGCCACTGCCCGCCTTTTTCGCACGAGCTGATCCCAGCGCTGTAGCAAATTACATTGGTTTCCACTCTCCCTTCCCACATCTCGAAGATCAGCGACACAGCCTGTTTCCAATTTCCGCCTTTCCCACACGCGCTGATTCCAGCACCGTAGCTGAAAGCATTTGCCTCCAACCTCAACGTCGACATCTCGCGAAGCAGCGACAATGCCTGCTGCCACTCCCTGCTTTTCTCGCACGCGCTAATCCCAAGGCTGTAGATGATGACGTCTGGCTCCAGCTCCGCCTTCCAAGTCTCGCTGAGCAGCGACAGCGCCTGCTGCCACTGCTGGCCTCTTCCGCACGCGCCAATAACCGCCATGTACTGGACGAGGTCAGGTTTCGCATAATGCGAAACGGTTTCGCGAAACAAGTGAAGCGCTGCACTCCACTCGTTTCTGGTCCCATGTCGCTTGATGGCCGCTTGGAGAGAGGCACCGGACCGAGGTCCTCGCCCGCTGCCCAACATCTGCGCAGATCGATGTGTTCCATGGGATTCGCCGCGGGCATCTCAGCTGCGTGCGACTGCGCTGGCATATGGCAACAATCATCATCCGCCTCGATGGGCCAAAGTGGCTACGCAGGGTGGACGAGGAGGAGCAGCAGGAGGAAGAGCGGCAGGAGGACAAGAGTGAGCCTGCCTCGGTCTGTTGAGACTCCAGGCACGCAGTGACTACAAGCGTTAATTACAGCGCTGAGGCCTCGCAGACGCCGCTGACGCCGATTACGTCTGGCTTCACACTCACTTCCCGCACCGCGTGGAGCAAGGGCCAAGCCTGCTGCCATTGTCCACCTGTCACGCGAGCTCTGATACCAGCATGAATGATAAGTGATGACGTCTGTCTGCACGTTGGATTTCTGCCTTTCACGAAGCAGCGACAGCGTTTACTGCCACCGCCACCCTGTCTTACACGCGCTGATGCCAATATTGAACGTAAGGAGGGCGTCCCGCTCCACATTCGCATCTACCATCACGGTGAACAAGTGTAATGTTTGCTGCAACTCCGTCCGCCACTTTCTCACACGCGCTGGTACCAGGGCTGTATCTGACGTCAGCAGGCTCCAGTTTCGCCTCCCCTTTCTCGCACGCGCTGCAACTGATGACAGTAGGCTCCATCTTCATGTTTGACATCTCGCTGGCAAAACCAGAGCGCCTGCTGCCACTGCTTCCCTTTGGCGCACGCGCTGTGTCTAGGAGTGGCCCGTGGACGATGGATTACGAAACATATGAGAGAGCACGCACGCAGGGCCAGAGCTAAGGGAGAGCCCTTAGCTAGCCCCACCCCTTGGACCTCTCCTGGACCGGGATATCAATATGATGTTTTGTCCGCTGGCATCTTGACGTGAGTTGCAAAAGACATGATCACCCAGAAAAAAAACTAAATCTGTGTCGCGACAGTGAACGAATGTTGCAGTGGATGAAAATAGTGATACTGAAATATAAAGATCGAGCCAAGATGGCGACGGAAAACCGAAAGGGCGCCGAAAGCCAAACGGGGCAACGATAACCAAGAGAGCGCCGAAAACCAAAGGGGTGTCGAAAACACAGAAGCGCGGAAAACCAAAGCGGCACCGAAAAACAAAAGGGCGCCGAAAACCAAAGGGCCACAGAAAAACAAACGGGTGCCGAAAACCAAACGGGCGCCAAAAACCGAACGGGCGCCGAAAAACCAAGGGGCGCCGAAAACCAAAAAGGCGCCGAAAACCAAAAAGACGCCGAAAACCAAAGGGGCGCCAAAACCAAAAAAGGCGCCGAAAACCAAACGGTGCGCCGAAAACCAAAGGGGCGCCGAAAACCAAAGGGGCGCCGAAAACCAAACGGTGCGCCGAAAACCAAAGGGGTGCCGAAAACCAAAAGAGCGCAGAAACCCAGGGGGGCGCCGAAAACCAAAGGGGCGCCAAAAACCAAAAGAGCGCCGAAAACAAAAAGGGGCGCCGAAAATCAAAAGGGGCGCCGAAAACCAAGGGAGCGCCGAAAACCGAAGGGGCGCCGAAGACCAACAGGGCGCCGAATACTCAAAGGGGCGCCCAAAACAAAACGGTGCGCCGAAAACCAAGAAGGAGCTCCGAAAACCACAGGCCAGCGGCGCCGAAAGCCAAGGGGGCGCCGAAAGCCAGGGGGGCGCCGAAAACCCAGGGGGCGCCGAAAACCGAGAGGGGGGCGCTGAAAACCAGCGGAGGGGCGCCGAAAAGCAGAGGGGCGCCGAGGACCAGGGGAGCGCCGAAGGCCGGAGGGGCGCCGAAGACCAGGGGGGGGGGCACCGAAAATCGAGGGGGCGCAGAGAACCAGAGGAGCACGGATAAACCGAGCGGGCGGGGGCGCGAGGGATGCTCGACATGGGGCGCGGGGGTGCGCCATGCCAAAAATCCTCGGGCTCTGGCAGCCAGAGCCGCGCAGGGGCCTCTGCGCCGCGCGGGGGCCTGTGGCTTCCTGGCGGCCCCAAGGCAGCGCAGAGGGACACATGCCGGCAGTGTGGGGGTACGGCCGAGATCTGAAGCTCAGGTTCTTCCAGGTGTCCCCGGGGAAATCATATATTGGGAGATTGGAACTTCATGCAGAGCTGAAGAGGGATGGGAGATATCCCCGAGAGCTGAAGAGGGATGGGAGATTAAAACTTCATGCAAATAAGATTCCGAGAAGGTGCGAAACAGATGCGAAAGAAACCGGGTCAGCCTGCACGAGCGCCTGATAGTAGGAATCCCAGAATCCCAGCAGCAAGACCCGGATCCCAACACGCGAACCATAACACCCTAACCTGAACCCCCCAACCCTAGCACCCTAACCTTGACAACCTAACCCTAACAACCCAGTCCTAAACCGCTGACCCTATCCCCTTAATCTTGACACCCCAAACCTAGCACCGTAACCCTAACACTATAACCCTAACACCCTCACCCCAACACTCGAACCATAACCCGAACACCCTCACACCAACACCCATCACCCTAACCACACACACACACTAACACTAACACCTAACACCCTATCACCCTAACACTCGAACACATGAACCCTAACACCAAAACACCCTAACCTCACCCTAACTCCAGACTCGAACTCTAACACCCAACCCTAACGCACCAGTTCTAACACCCGACCCCTACCACCCTAACCAGAACACCCTACCCCTAAACCTAACACCCTATCCCTAAGACCCCGAATCCTAATACGCGATTCAAATAACCTTAACCCTAACACCCTAATCCTGAAAGGGGGACGGGAGAGGGTAGCTTCCGAAGGCCCCCCCTCCAGGTCTGACAGAATCCTGCTAGGGTTCCAGCCAGCTCTACACCCATCCTTCTCTGGGTCGATCCAGCTCTCGCAGGGTCCTAGGGACCACCGATCAAGCTCTGACAGAATCGCGCTAGGGCTCGATCCAGCTCTAACAGGGTCCTACTGGGACTGCTCTAGCAAAATCCCACGAGTGCTCGATCCAGCTCGAATCAATCCTGCTACGGCTGAGTCCAGCTTCAGTAGAATCGCATCAAAGCTGGATCCAAGTCTGATGGATTTCTACTAGAGTTCGAACTAGCACAAGTGCAAAAATCCTCATAGAGTTGAATCCAGCTCTGACAGAATCCCACAAGTGCTCGATCCAGCTATACACAAACCCTGCTAAGGCTGGACCCAGCTCTAATATAATCCGACTAGGGTTCGATCCAACTCTGGAATAATTCGACAAAAGCTCGGTCCAGTTTCTCGTAGAATCCTTCGAAGCCTGGACCCAGCTCAACTGTATCCAGCAGTTTTGATGGACTCCTGCCAAGGGTCAATCCAGCTTTCGTGTAATCCTATAGGCTGTAGGGTTGGATCCAGTTCACAGAGAGAGCGTGATCCACCGCCGCTTTACTGTGAAAAATTGCCAACCTTTTCCTCCGGAACCCGGAGGTCGCCCCCCCCCCCCCCTTCCGAAAATCCCTCCCCCCTGCTGGAACCCCTCCCCCCCCCCCTCCCCGGCAAAACCCCCCCCCTCCCCTAACCCCTCCCCCCCCCCTCCCCCTCGAAAACCGGGGGGGTCACTACCGGTTCGAACCCCTCCCCCCCCCCCCCCCGGATCCGGAAAACCGGGGGGGGTCACTACCGGTTCGAACCCCCCCCCCCCCCTCGAAAACCGGAGGGGGATCACTACCGGTTCGAACCCCTCCCCACCCCCCCACTCACCGCCAGCAAACGACTCCCGGTCCCTACCACCGTCCGCATCACATCCTCCACTGTTGTTCCCAGCACCACTGTCCTCACCACCACTGTCCCCACTGTGTCCCCACCAGTGCCCCCACCACTGTCGCACTGTCCCCACTGTCCCCACCACTGTTCCCACCACGGTTCCACTCTCCCCACTGTCTCCACGGCCCCAACCACTGCCCGACTATCCCCACTGTCCCCACTGTCCCACTGACTCCGCCGCTGTCCCACTGAGCTGTCCCACTGTTCCCACCACTGTCCCCACTGTCCCCACCACTGTCCCCACTGTACCTCTGTCCCATTGTCCCACCGCCGTCCTCGCCACCGCCTTCACCACTGTCCCCACCACCATTGTACCCTCCACTGTCCCATTGTTTCCACCTCATTCCCACTGTGCCCACACCACTGTCACCACCACCACCGTCCCCACCACTGTCCACTGTCCCCCCTGTTCCCACCATTGTCCTCACCACTGTCCCCACCACTACCGGCCCTCTACTGTCCCACTGTCCCACTGTCCCCACCACTGTCCAGCTGTCCCCTCACCACTGTCCCACCAACACCGTCCCCACCTCTGTCCGCACCCCCACTGGGTTTTCGACGAGAGGGGGGGGGGGGGAGGGGTTCGAACCGGTAGTGACCCCCCCCGGTTTTCCGGAGGGGGGGGGGGGGGAGGGGTTCAAAACGGTAGTGACCCCCCCCGGTTTTCCGCCAGCAGCGGTAGAACACGCTCTTTCAGTTCACATGAACTTCTACTAGGGCGCGACCCAGTTCTAACATAATCCTACGACGCTTCAATCCAGTCCTGAAAAATTGTCAGTCAGTAAGGGTCGACCCTGCTCTACTAGGACGCCACTGGGGCTGGATCGAACTCTAATAGGATTCTTATGGGGCTAGATCCAGCTCTACTCGAATACTGGGTTAGATCCACATCTGATGAAATCCGGCTAGGTCTCCATTCAGCTCTACAGCCATCCTTCTCTGGGTCGATCCAGCTCTGGTAGGGTCCCACTAGGGCCCGATCCAGCTCTGATAGAATCGTGCTAGGGCTCGATCCAGCTCTAACAAAGTACTACTGGGACTGGATCCAGCTCCAGCAGAATCCCACGAGTACTCGATCCAGCTCGAATAGAATCCTACTACGTCTGAGCCCAGCTTTAGTAGACTCATATCGAAGCTGGAACCAACTCTGCTGGGTTCCTACCAAAGCTCGATCCAGCATTGATGCCAAATCCTCATAGTTGAACCCAGCGCGGATAGAATCCTACTAAGGTTCGATCCAGGTTGAACGGATTCCTGCTAGGGTTGGAACCAGCTTTACTGGAATCCTAGTACGGTTGGGTCCAGCTCTAGTTGAATCATGTCAAGGCTGGGTCCAGGTCTGATGGAATCCTACGGAAACTCGATCAGCATGAATGCGAAATCCTCAGAGTTCGAATCCAGCTCTACTAGAATCCTACTCGGGCTCGATCCAACTTATAAAGCACTTCTACGGCTGAATCCAGCTCTAAAAGAAACCTACTAGGGCCTGATCAAGCTCGATCCAGCTCTAAGCGCCTCCCACTAGGGCTCGATCTTCGTCGTCGTTTGCTGGCGGAGACGTCCTCGTCGTGGTTGTTTTCGTCGTCATGGCCGTCGTTGTCGTCGTCGTCGTCCGCGGCGTCGGCGTCGGCATCGGCATCGGCGTCAACATCGGCGTCGTGGTCGTCGTCCGTCGCCGTCGTCGTCGTCGCCGTCGTCGTCGTCGTCGTTGTCGTCGTCCTCGCCGTCGCCGTCCTTGTCGTTGTCGCCGTCCTTGTCGTCGTCGTCGTCGTCGTCGTCGTCTTCAGCAGCCTCGTCGTCGTCGTCATCGGCATCGGCGTCGTCGGCATCGTCGTCGTCGGCAGCGGCATCGTCGTCATCTTCGTCGTCGTTGTCGTTCGACTCCGTCGTCGTCGTCGTGATCGACGTCGTCGTCTTCGTCGTCGTCGTCGTCCTTGTCCTCGTCATCCTCCTCGTCGTCGTCGTCCGCGTCGTTCGCCGGCGGCCACGACGTCGTCGTCGTCGTGGTCGCCAGGGGGGGGGTTCTGGACCCCTCCGAATAATTCCCCCAGGGGAGGCGGAGGGGGTCCGGAACCCCACCTCCCCCCGTGGCTGAGGAGGGAAGGGGGTTGGACCCCCCCCGCTGCCAGCAGCGGCAGACAGCGCCTTGTCGACGCTGCGAAAACGAAAAGCGTGAGAATGCCACAAGAGGCACGCTTGCCCACATGATTCGAACGAGGTCTGCCTCTTGGGGCTCTCTGGGGACCCCCCCCTCGGAGCCCTCTTTTGAGGCGTCTCGGAGGCCCCGTGGGCCGCGGGGAGGCCGTCGCGGACGTCTTGGAGCGCCCCTTCGGACCGGCTCGGGGTCCCCTCGGCGGGAGCGAGAAGGAAGGGCTCCTCTGAGGCTCGGGGCGGGGCCCTGCGGCGCACGCTGCGGGCCCACGGAGGGAGCTCCAGCCGCACTGGGGGGGGCCAAACTGGCGCGGAGGTCCGCCACTGCAGACGCCACGGCCGCACCAAGGTGCCCCGAGCCTCCAGGTCGCATCACCCGCGGGCGAGGACGAGCGAGGGAGGGAGAAGGAACAAGACCACCCCAGGCGGAACGAGGGAGAAGGAGCAGGAGGAGGAGGAGGAGGAGGAGGAGGAGGAGGGGGAGGAGGGAATAAGGGGGAGGAGCTGGAAGAGGGAAGAATAGGGGGAGAGGAGGGGCCCAGGGACGGGGGGGAACAGGTGGGCGGGCGGTGGCAAGCGCCCCAGCTCGAGCTCGCTGCCACGGTCGGCATTATTCGCACGCGCGCGACCGAGAAGTATATCACAACCGATGGCGTTGGGTTCCGACTTCGCATCCCGCAACTCGCTGAACAGCTGTCGACACTGGGCTCCAACGTCAACGTCAACAACTCACTAAGCAGTGGCAGGGTCCGCTCTCAATGCTCGCCCCTGCCATGCATGCTGATCCGAAAGCTGAAACCAACTAGGGCGGGAGCAACGATATTCACAGCGGCTTCCTGCGCGATGGACTGCCGTTGCCAAGTTTAAAATACGGGTGTCCGGCCACGTAATCACAATTGTCACCCAGCTGGGCTCTGCACGCAGTGCTTCGCAGGATACTCGAAAACGTGAAAACCGATCCCATGATAGCCTGGGAATCCTGCCAAGTTCCCAGACGACCTCTCACACGCTGTGATACCCAATTTGTAACTGAATTCGCTCGGCTCCAAATTAATCTCCCGCATCGTGCTGAGCAGCGACAACGCCTGCAGCCACTGGCTGGATCCTTCGCACGAGCAGATCCCAGCGTTGTAGCTGACTAGGGCTGACCCGCGGCCTTCTGGCCGCAGAATCTGCCCGCCATGGCGTGGACGTGAAGTGGAGAGTTTCCAGGGCCTCGCAGGTCAGGGGAGGTTGGATGGGGACGGCGTGGATGGAGGAGGTGGCCGCTGGAAGGAGAGGTGGGCGAGGGATGCTGGCAAGCAGGTCTGAAGGCAGGAGCGCGATGGTAGAGGCGATGTCAGTGGAAGTACACCCATGTGGGCATGGCATGGTGTGGACAGAAGCTGTTTCTGACGCCGCAGTCTGTGGTTTTCATAGCTTCTGCGGGGCGGCTAGCCGTGATACCTTTATCTGCTCTTCGCTGGGACCGAATGATAATTTTATCTGGTAGTGTGGTGACAATGGGGCCGGTGGGCGCGGCCTAAGCGGCCCACAAGAGGGCGGCGAGACGGCCCAAAAGGTCTCCAAGACGGGCCAAGAGGCTTCCCAGACGGCCCCAGAGAGCCCCACGAACTTACTAAGACGGGCCCCGGTGCGAGGACACGAATCGACCTTTCGAGCGCACCGCCCCAAGACGTCCCCAGAAGGCACAAAGATGGCTCCCAGAGGGTACAGGAAGACCCCAAGACGACACTGGAAGTTCAACGCGCCCCAAGAGAGAAGGATACAAGGCCTCTTGGGGGCCGCTTTTCGTCCTCCTGGGGTTCTCTCGAGGCCCTCTTGGGACGTCTGGAGTGCCGCTTGGGCCGTCTTGGGGCGATGTGGGGCCGTCTCGGGCGCCTCTCGGACCATCTTGGAGCCGTCTTGGGGCCATCTTGGGCCGATATTGGGCGTTCTCGAGGCTGTCTAGGGTGTTTATTGGGCCGTCTCGGGCGCCTCTGGAGCCGTCCCGGGGCCGTCTCGAGCCGTGTTGGGGTTCTGGGAGCGTCTTGGGGCGATCTGGGGACCTGTACAGCCGTCTTGGAGACTGTGCAGATGGAAAGGCCTGGAGACGGGGCGGTGGGGGGCCGTCTTGGGCCACTATGAACTGCTCTTGGGGCTGTCTTGGGTGCGTCTTGGGCCGTCTCGGGCGCCTCTGGAGCCGTCCCAGGATCGTGTGGGGCCGTTTGGGGGCGCTCCTGGGGGCCTCTGGGCGCGTCTTGGGGCGCGCTGGGGGGCCTGTATAGCCGTCTGTAACGCTGCGAAGACGAAAAAACAAGATATAGTGAAACTGTGCGCTTCCCGTGGGGAATCAGACGATTATGGCCTCTTGGGGCTCTCCTGAAACCCCTCCTGGGCCATCTCGGGAGCCTCCTGGTCTGCCTTGGGGGCCCCGGAGGGCGCCCCCGAGGGCCCGGGGGCCCACTCGAGACAGAGTACCTTCTCGCACGCGCGGGTCCCTGCATTGTAGATGACGTTGGGCTCCAGCTTCGCCTCCCACATCTCGCTCAGCAGTGCGAGCGCCCGCTGCCATTGCTCGCCTTTCTCGCACGCGCTGATCCCAGCATTGTAGGATAGATGACGTTGGGCTCCAGCTTCGCCTCCCGCATCTCGCTCAGCAGTGCCAGCGCCCGCTGCCACTGCTCGCCCTTCTCGCACGCGCTGATCCCAGCGCTGTAACTGATGGCGTTGGGCTCCAGCTTCGCCTCCCACATCTCGCTCAACAACGCCAGCGCCAGCTGCCACTGCCCGCTCTTCTCGCACGCGGTGATCCCAGCGCTGTAGATGATGACGTTGGGCTCTAGCTTCGCCTCACACATCTCGCTCAGCAGTGCCAGCGCCGGATGCCACTGCCCGCCCTTCTCGCACGCGCTGATCCCAGAGTTGTAGCTGACTAGGGCTGACCTGTGGACTTCCGTCCACGGTTGCCACAGTATTGAAGGGGTGCCTGCTGTTGTTTGGGGCTCCAGGGTGAGCTGGGTGTTCGTTGGTTTGTCGGCGCCCAGGGCTGCGCTTGCAGCAGCAGCAGCAGCAGCAGCAGCAGCAGCAGAAGGAGCAGCTCCAACAGCATCAGCAACAGCGCGGCTTCCTCGTGCGCAGTAGCTCTGGCGATAGCAGCTGTATGGCCGAAGAGGGAAAGGGAGTCTGATTGGGAAAAACCATACCCCACACCTCCTGGGACACGCGCTGTGCGAGAGGGGTCCCTGAAAATGCATTACTTCGCGTTTGGGGGCTGGCTTTCGAAGCTGTTTGTGGAGCCCCTCCCGCGCGACACGTGTCCCAAGAGGTGTGGGTATGGGTTTTTCCAATCAGGAGAGCGTCCACGAAGAAGCAATTTTCAGTGCACTCTGGTAGGAGGGCTTATTGGAGCTGGAACTGTCTCGGAGGTTTCCTGGGAAGCCGCGGGAGCCGCGTCGGGGCCGTTTGGAAGGCCTCTGGTGCCGCATTGAGTCCGATGGGGCCGGAAGGGCTCCTGAGTTCCCCCTTTTGGGCGCCAAGGGCTCCATCCCCCCTGTGGGCTTCCCTGGGGGCCATCTGGAGGGTCTCTTGGCTCGTCGTGGGGGCCTTGGAGCGGTCTTGAAAGCTCTCATGGGAGCCACCAGGGCTGCGCTGGGCCCAAAGCGGAGACCTGGCGGGTCATGGCGCCACAGAAGCGAGCAGCTGAGAAATCATCCAAAACCACTGTGATTATGCTACCGAGGAACCCCACATACTTATGTCAGATCCTGCGTGGTCATATCATCATGTTGCACCAAGCACAGCCTCCTGGCATTGTCGTTCGCCTCTGTGGCGTCGGGGATCTGCAACGCCTGCCACACTTTGCGAGCCCGCAACGGATAGGGGGGACCAGCCCCAGCGCACCCCCTGTGGTGTCGAGAACGTGCAACGCCTGCCACAATTTGCGAGCCCGAAGCGGATATGGGGGACCACCCCCTGCGCACCCCCTTGTGGTGTCGAGAAGGTGCAACGCCCGCCACACTTTGCGAGCCCGCGCCGCATAAGGGCACCACCCCCTGCGCACCCCTTTTGGTGTCGAGAAAATGCAACGCCTGCCACACTTTGCGAGCCCGAAACTGATGGGGGACCACCCCCTGCGCACCCCCTCTGGTGTCGAGAATATGCCGTGCCTGCTGTGCCCTGGACGACCGTCACGGATAGCGGCCGCGGTGAGAGACCACCCCCTGCGCACCCCCTCTGGTGTCGAGAATATGCCATGCCTGCTGTGCCCTGGACGACCGTCACGGATAGCGGCCGCGGTGAGAGACCACCCCCTGCGCACCCCCTATGGCGTCGAGAAAATGCCATGCCTGCTGTGCCCTGGACGACCGTCACGCATAGCGGCCGCGGTGAGAGACCACCCCCTGCGCACCCCCTCTGGTGTCGAGAATATGCCATGCCTGCTGTGCCCTGGACGACCGTCACGGATAGCGGCCGCGGTGAGAGACCACCCCCTGCGCACCCCCTCTGGTGTCGAGAATATGCCATGCCTGCTGTGCCCTGGACGACCGGCACGGATAGCGGCCGCGGTGAGAGACCACCCCCTGCGCACCCCCTATGGTGTCGAGAATATGCCATGCCTGCTGTGCCCTGGACGACCGGCACGGATAGCGGCCGCGGTGAGAGACCACCCCCTGCGCACCCCCTATGGTGTCGAGAATATGCCATGCCTGCTGTGCCCTGGACGACCGGCACGGATAGCGGCCGCGGTGAGAGACCACCCCCTGCGCACCCCCTATGGTGTCGAGAAAGTGCCACGCCTGCCACGCCCTGCGACCCTGGGGCGGACAGAGACCGCGGTGAGGGACCACTCCCTGCACACCCCCTATGGTGTCGAGCAAGTGCCACGCCTGCCACGCCCTGCGACCCTGGGGCGGATAGAGACCGCGGTGATGTGGTGTGGTGTGGTGTGGTGTGATGTGATGTGCGTGTGTGTGTCTCCTGATGTGATGTGATGTGACGGATGGTGTGGTGTGGTGTGGTGTGGTGTGGTGTGGTGTGGTGTGGTGTGGTGTGGTGTGGTGTGGTGTGGTGTGGTGTGGTGTGGTGTGGTGTGGTGTGGTGTGGTGTGGTGTGGTGTGGTGTGGTGTGGTGTGGTGTGGTGTGGTGTGGTGTGGTGTGGTGTGGTGTGGTGTGGTGTGGTGTGGTGTGGTGTGGTGTGGTGTGGTGTGGTGTGGTGTGGTGTGGTGTGGTGTGGTGTGGTGTGGTGTGGTGTGGTGTGGTGTGGTGTGGTGTGGTGTGGTGTGGTGTGGTGTGGTGTGTGTGGTGTGTGTGTGTTGTGTTGTGTTGTGTTGTGTTGTGTTGTGTTGTGTTGTGTTGTGTTGTGTTGTGGTGTGGTGTGGTGTGGTGTGGTGTGGTGTGGTGTGGTGTGGTGTGGTGTGGTGTGGTGTGGTGTGGTGTGGTGTGGTGTGGTGTGGTGTGGTGTGGTGTGGTGTGGTGTGGTGTGGTGTGGTGGTGTGTGGTGTGGTGTGGCGTGGTGTGGTGTGGTGCGATGTGGTGTGGTGTGGTGTGGTGTGTGTACGAGCGAGAAGGAGGAGGTGAGGTGAACGCGGGTGTGACGCGGGTGGAGAGAAAATCAGAACCCCACTTAGAATGTGGGGAAATATCAGTAATTTGGCGTCCTCGCGGCACCCCTGGAGGCTCTCCGGGAGACCTGTGGAGCTGAATTGAGGCCCTCGGATCGCGCTCGCGTGGGCTTTCTGGGGCTCTCTGGGGGCTCCCCAGAGGCTCTGGCGGCTCTCTGGGGGCTCCCCTCAGGAGCGGCCCCCACGGGCGGAGCCGCGGAGGCGCCGCGCCCCAGGTCTCTTGGCTCGTCCTGGGAGCCTCTGAAACGATCTTGGGGGCCTTTTGGGACGTGGGAGGGGCTCTCATGGGAGCCGCCAGGGCCGCGCTGGGCCCAAGGCGGAGGCCTGCGGTGGCGACTGGAGTGTCATGGCGCCACAGAAGCGAACAGCTGAAAAATCATGCAAACACACTGTAAATATCGGTAGTTTGGCGTCCTCGCGGCACCCCTGGAGGCTCTCGGTTGGGTCCCTCGGATCGCGCTCGCGTGAGCTTTCTGGGGCTCTCTGGGGGCTCCCCAGAGGCTCTGGCGGCTCTCTGGGGGCTCCCCTCAGGAGCGGCCCCCACGGGCGGAGCCGCGGAGGCGCTACGCTCCAGGGCCTGGGGCCCGGCGAGGAAGTACTCACAGGCACCACTGGCACGCATTTTGCCCGGCATTGTAACATAGATGGCATCGGGCTTCAGCTTCGCCTCCCGCATCTCGCTCAGCAGCGCCAAAGCCCGCTGCCACTGCTCTCCCTTTACGCAAGCGCTGACCCCATCGTTGTAGCTTACTAGTGTGAACCCGTAGATTAAATGCACGGCGTGCTGAACCTGGGACTCGCAAGCCGTAGGCTCAATCCAAAAAGAAGGGCGCCAAAGCCGAACAGCTCCTGGAGCTCCTGGAGGGGACGGGGGGGAGGAAAAAAAGAGCAGCGCCCGAACGCGACGCGCCAGCGACTCCGTCGAGGGAACACGGTGGGCTCCTGTCGTTATGAGCTTCGCTGTTGCTCTTGACACCGCGAGAAACGCTAAACCCTGCACGATCGGCAGCTTTGAGATCGCGAACTCATGCAACGTCAGCCGACTCTGGGCCAGCGTCGGCGGTGAACCCTTGATGCAATCGCTGTCGCCGCCACGCCGACGCGGCGCGAATCTGCGCACCCCTCCCCGGTCCCCTGCGTCGCCGCTCGGTGGCGCGAGAAGGGACAGGCAGCGGATGTGAGGGACGGCACGAGGAGAAGGAGGAGGAGGAGGAGGAGGAGGAGGAGGAAGAGGAGGGAGGAGAGATGGGAGGAGGAGGGAGGAGAAGGAGGGAGGAGGGAGGAGGAGAGGGAGGAGGGAGGAGGGAGGAGGAGGGAGGAGGGAGGAGGAGGGAGGAGGGAGGGGAGGGGGAGGAGGAGGAGGAGGAGGAGGAGGAGGAGGAGAGGAGGAGGAGGAGGAGGAGGAGGAAGAGGAGGGAGGAGAAGGAGGAGGAGGAGGAGGGAGGAGGGAGGAGGAGGGAGGAGGGAGGAGGAGGAGGAGGAGGAGGAGGAGGTGGCGCGAGACGGGGCAGACAGCGGATATGAGGGACGGCACGAGGAGGAGGAGGAGGAGGAGGAGGAGGAGGAAGGAGAAGGAGGCGAGCACTCCAGGAGGCGCGGAGATGCGCTCTCTCTGCCTCGGGCGCGGCCCAACCGACCACCTGTGTGGCGAGCGCTCCCGCGACGACCTCCCCGCTCTGGGGGCCCGCCTCTGGCTGCGTGCGTGCGTCTTGCAGTGAGGCAAGGCGGCCACCACGGGAGCGCTGGTCCGCTGGGGGTGGGTAGGGCCGCTCCCGGGCGCTCCAGTCCTCCACCATTACCGGGCACCAGTACTAGGTCGGGCATGTCTCCCTACAGGAGGGATGTGGACGAACAATTAAAAATAGTCAAAAAAGAATTCAACATTGACGCAAATTCTTGAAACAATCGTCCCCCGAGTATTTCTTACTATTTCAGAATATTCCTCCTGTGGGGGGACGCGCCCGACTTAAAGCTGCGTCCCGTCGGGCTGTGAGCCAGGCGCTCCAGTCCTCCGCCGTCACCAGGCACCAGTACTCTCTGCACAGCTTCCCCCTGGGCCGTAGGCGACCCGAGGACGAGGAGGAGGAGGAGGAGGAGGAGGAGGAGGAGAAGGAGGTGGACGTGGAGGAGGGGGAGGGGGAGGAGGGAGAGGGGGAGGAGGAGATAAAGGAGGAGGAGGAGGAGGAGGAGGAGGAGGAGGAGGAGGAGGACGAGGAGGAGGAGGAGGAGGGAGGAGGAGGATGAGGAGAAGGAGGAGGAGGAGGAGGAGGAAGACGGGTCGTAAGCCCTTCGGAGAAATCCCCCACCATGACGTTATTGCTGGGGCGCACGCTCTGCGCGTGGTCTTGCAGCGCCTCCCCGACCTTCCAGGGCCTCCCGGGGGCCTGCCTGGGGCCTCTCAGGCGACACTCTCCTGGGATACGCTTGGTGCCTCTGGGGCCGCGTCGGGGGCATGGCGAGCGTTTTTCCATTCGGCGCTTGGACATTGGGCGGAAGGGGCGGGAGGGGGGGGTCTGGCTCAGGACCTCTGCTTAATGCGACTGTTTGTAACAACGTGTCCGATAGGGGAGGGACTCCACCTGCTCGAAACAGGCGCCAAAAACAGCCAAGATCTACTCCATGGGGGGGGAGCGGGGGGGTTGGGAGGGCCTGCGCCGATCGGCAAAACGCTGAATCGAAAAACGATCACATGTTGGGTCCTCCTGCGAGCCTGTCTGGGGCGTCTTGGAGGCCTCTTGTGGTATGTGGGGCGCCTGTAGGGCCCTTTTGGGCCGTCGAAGGCCCCTCAAGGGAGTCTCTCGGGCACTTTTTGCGCGATGTAGGAGGCGCTGGGGGCCGTCTGGAGCGGTTCCTGGGGCGAAATGAGGAGAGCCTGAAATTCCTTCAGGAACATGATGGAAACCTACGATTTCGTCTTGGGAGGCCTCCTGGCGTGTCTTGGGGCCGCCTTGGGCCTATGGAGGCTCGCTTCGGGTGCCTTCCGGTCGCCCTCTGGAGCGTCTCTGAGCCGTCGTGGACCATCTTGGAGCCTTCTTGCGGCCTTCCAGGGCTGTCCAGGACCGCCCCAGGACCGCCCCAGGAGCGCCGGGAGCCGCCTCAGGCCGAGCTGCGGTAACGAAATCTCGCACGCGCTGATCCCAGTATTTTAATACGGCTGACGTCGGGCTCCAACATATGCTCCCTCATCTCGCCGAGCAAGGACAGTGCTCGCTGCCACTGCCCCCCCTTCTCGCACGCGCTGAGCCCAGCATTGCAACTGATGGCATTCGGCTCCAAATTCCCCTCCCTGATCTCGCTGAGCAACGCCAGGGCCCGCTGCCACTGCCCACGGTTCTGGCACGCGCCGATCCCAGCGCCGTAGCTGAGAGTGAGCCCGTAGGTGAAATCCATGGCAGGCAGGTGGTGTGGGGGGGGTGCAGCTGGAACGGCGCACGAATGGAGCGAATGGGGGCCGCTCTGGGCCCGTCTTGGGCCTTCCTGTGCCGTCCTGGGCCTCTTGGGGCAGCCTTGAGGGGTCTGGAAGCCATGTGGGGATCTTCTTGAAGCAACTTGGGCCCACCTGAGCCCTTCTCGGGACATCCGGACGGGGAGGCCAACCGCAATCGAGCCAAAAGACGTTTCAGTGATTGGGCCTCTCGGGGGTCATTTGGGAGGGTCGCCGGCTCCGTCGTCGTGGCCTCTTGGGGAGCATGCCAGGGGCATGTCGGAGTACCGGGCCCGCCTTGGCGGGTGTTGGGGCCATCGAGGGTCGGCCTGGGAACAGCTTTGGCCGCGCCTGAGGGTCTCTTGGGGACGTTTCAGGAGGGAGTTCTGGGGCATTCCGGCGAGAATCTTAAAACAGGTCTGGCTTCACTGACCCTTATTGAAGTGATCGAGGGGCAGCATTGGGTGCATCTTGGGGCTCTATGAAGTCGATCAGGCTTTGTTGCACCGTGTTGGGGCGGTCAATGGGCGGCCTTGGGGCTACATAAAAGCTTCATTGGGCCATGCTGGGCGCACGTGGGCCCGTCGTACAGGAGTTGAGGGGCAGGAGGGCGAGGAGAAGACGAACACGGACCAACTGTCGTGTTGCTCTCTTTCGGGCATCCCAGATTTCCTTAAGGCCTTCACCTTGGCCGTATGGGGGCCTCTTGTGGGCATCTTGGGCGGTCTGTGGGGCCTTCTGGGACCTCATGGAGGCCTGCCATGGTCCTGTGGAGACGATAGAGGAGAAGAGGCCGTGGGGACTGCATTACTGAAATCACAATGCTTGATGTGTTCGTGCTTAGTTCGCCTCTACCGGAGAATAAACTGGAGACTTCTGGGGCCCTCTGCAGTGCTCTTGAGGACCTTCGGTTTCCTGGAGGCCCGCGGGGACAGAGTTGGGTTCTGGGGGATCTCCTCCAAAGCTTTCTGGGACATCTTGAGGCTGTCAGAAAAGCCTGGCAGTGGGTCAATCTGAAGCCCCCAAGGAGGAGCTGCTCCACGGAATCACGAAAATCGCCACGCCAACGGGCCTGGCTTTATCACAGGTTGCATTATTCCGCTACACTTACTTAAGCTCCACACCTCGCTTGTCAAAGACTGCGCCAGCTTCATTTGTCCGCCATGCTCGCACATGCTGGCTACATCTCGCTGAGCAAAGACAGGGCCTTCTGCCACTGCTCGCCTTTCTGGCGCGCGCTGATCACATCGGTGTAGCTGACTTGGCCGTGGACTAGTCCACAGAAGTCTTCGCCGGGGCCATGCCTCAAGCAACGCAGACACCCACGCTTTCCACGGGCGGCTTGGCTGGGAAGCATGCGGCTTCCCTTCGGCGGCATGCCCAAAGAGCAATTTGTCGTCCCATTTGACGCCTCTGCTCGGCGCCAGAAACGCCGGAACAGACTGTGGCAACTGTGCGAAAGGAGCCCGAGGACACACAGATTCATACACACAATTAACAGGATTCCCTACATTTTCATGTATTTTCTGGGTTTTTGTCTTCCCCCCACTTCCCGTATTTTCCCATATTTTCTGGGAAATCGACGATTCATTGTGTCTGTGTGTGTTTTGTTCCCTCCTGATGTGCCTGCTCTTCCTGCTGGGCCGCTCGCCGGGGGAGGGCTCCTTCGATATCTGCCGGAGAGCTCGCGCTCGACCCGCCCGCTGGGCGTCGGCAGGGGTCCGAGCAGATGGGGTCGGGGGATCGCTCCGCATCGCCGATGCATCGGCGAAGCATCGGCGATGCACCACCGATGCATCGTCGACGTCGACGATGCATCGGCGACGTCGACGCGAAGCAGAGCGGGCTCCTCATCGAGCCGCATCGCCGATGCATCGGCGATGCGGCAGGATGCTCCGACCCCATCTGCTCGGACCCCCATCTAGGGGGACTAGAGTCAGGAGCCGCTGGGAAAGCTTGAAGACGGATGCCGCTCTCTCCCCGGGCGGCCTGACGGGGGAGACATGCCACTTCGCGTCCCGACCTCGGCGTTGCCCGCGCCGTGCGATCGCCAGCGCCGCGACACAGAAAAGCTGCCTGGGGAGAGGTGTGTTTTCTTGTGGGCCTACACGTCGGTCGAAAGAAGTAGGTAAAAGCATGAAGCAGGAAGGCGGAGAAAGTGGATGGGGTCCAGGCCCTCCCAGAAAATAGCAGAACACAACTAAAACATGCCGATGATTAAAGTAGGAAGGCGCTTGAAGTAGATTGGGATCTGGGAATCCGCAAATACCTACTTTCAACGACCGGCGCTAACCCAGGAAACGGCGCCTCCCAGGCGGAGAGCCTCGAAAGCGGCTCGTCGTCACCGACGTTTGACGCCACCAACGGCCTCGTTGAAACCTGCTTGGGACACGTGTCGGGCCCTGTCCGGCCTCTCGCGGGCCTCTCCGCGCCATCATGGCTGACGACGAGCGAGGGGGGGGACTTCGAAGGAGAAGGTCTTCTCAGAAGGCTCGGAAGTCCCCCAGCCTTCTGAGAAGTTTTCCAAGCTTTCCCCGAAACCATTTAAAAAAAAAAAAAAGCGAGGGCTTCTGAGAAGTCCCGCCGCCTTCCGAGAAGGCCTTCTCCTTCTCATTTCCCCCCCTCGCTCGCCGCCGACATGGGACTCCTTAGGGCCTCGCAGAGACCCCGGCTGGGAGATCTCGGGTACGTCCGAGGGCGTCGCGGGGCCAGGTCCCGAGCCCTTGTGGGGCCACCTGACGTCGTCCTGGAGGCCGCCAGGGCAATCTTGGACCATATCGGGGGCCTCTTGAATTAGGTCGGGCCTGTCCCCCTACAGGGGGGTTTTGGACGAAAAATAGAAAGTACTCGAAACAGATTGAAAAGAATGCCCAAAAATAGTCAAAAAATAGTCCCCTGACTTTTTTAAAATGTCTTTGAATATTCACCCTGTAGAGGGACAGGCCCGACTTAACTCTTGAAACCTCCTGGGAGCGCTTGTGGGTATCTTGGGCTCTGTTGGGCTCTCACGAAGGCTTCTGGGGCCATCCCTGGAGCAATCTCGAGCCTAAAGCGTGCAGAGCATCTCTTGGGCCGTCTGGGCCGTGCTGTTGACAGGTTCTGGCCGATGGCACTCGGGGGGGCTCCACTGAGCCGTCTGGGGACGTCGTAGAGGCGTGCCAGGGCCTGCCAGGCCGATTGCTGGATCACTTGACGATGCCGCCTTTCTGGCACACACTGCGGCCGACATATCAAGAGAGGCCGGAGTGCACCCGTGGAGGAAATGCACGGCGCGCTGAGCCTGGGACTCGCACACTGTGGATCAGATCCTCGGAAGAGCTCGTCGAAGCCGAGCGGCTCGTCGAGGCTCAAGAGCTCCAGGATGCGTCTGAGAGGGCCCCCAATTCAACAGGAACTCAACGGCAGAATGTGTCCCGCCAGAAACCGGTTTCTTTTTCACTTCTGTCCATTTGGGTGCCCCTGTGTCCCCCCTGGGCTGTCTTGGAGCCCTTTTCGCTCCTCCTGCGTGCTCCCTGCGAGCCTCTACGGTGCTCCTTCGGTGCTCCAAGACACTGAACAGAACAACACATGCGACCAGGAAGCGGATTCTGTCGCGTTTCTGTTCGTCTTCAGGCCCTCTCGGAAAACTCCTGGGCCCCCCTGGAAGCTCCCTGCGAGCCTCTCTGGTGCTCGAAGACGCGCCCAAGAGGTCCCACAAATTGACAGAAAGTGAGCAGAACAGCATGTCACTCCCGAAGCGGTTTCTGTAAACTTTCTGTTCTATTCCATCCCCTCTCGGAGCCCTCCCTCTTCGGGGCTTCCTGCAAGCCTGTGGGGCCTCTGGGTGCCCTCTTGGACAATGTGGGCCGTCTGGAGATTCTCTTGGGCCGTCTTGGGGCGCTCTTGGGCACTCTTGGGGCTCTCTGCGATGCTTCTTGGGCCTTGTTGGGGACGATCTGGGAGGGCCCTGGAGCCGTCTGAGGCTGTTCTGGGCCCGATAGCGGGAGAACCTGAAAATCGAGCAAAAACGGATGGGAAGCATATGATTCTGAACTCGTCGGACCGTCATCGGGACCCTCTTGGGCCGTCTTGGGAGTCTCCTGGCCTTGTGTCGGCCGTCTTGGGCTGCGTTGGAGCTCGCCTGGGCCGTCCGGGCGCCCTCTTGAGGGGCTCTGAGCCTTCTTGGACCGTCTTGGAGCCTTCTGGCGACCCTCTCCTCCTCCTCCTCCTCCTCCTCCTCCTCCTCCTCCTCCTCCTCCTCCTCCTCCTCCTCCTCCTCCCCTCCTCCTCCTCCTCCTCCTCCTCCTCCTCCCCTCCTCCTCCTCCTCCTCCTCCTCCTCCTCTCCTCCTCCTCCTCCTCCTCCTCCTCCTCCTCCTCCTCCTCCTCCTCCTCCTCCTCCTCCTCCTCCCTCCTCCTCCTCCTCCTCCCTCCTCCTCCTCCTCCTCCTCCTCCTCCTCCTCCTCCTCCTCCTCCTCCTAGGGCCGCCCTGGGAGCGCCAGCGACCGTCTTGGGCCGCCCCAGTCGCACACGAGCCCCCGCTCGGGCCGCCCCAGTCGCACACGGCGGCGCGCGTCGCCCCCGCAGGGCGGGCGCGGTCGCCTCGCCAGGCGGCGCCCCGTGGCCCCCGCGCGTCGAAGGCCTGGCTGCCAGAGCGGCAAGCGGGAGTCCGAGGGGTCAGCCCGCCACGAGCGCGGGGCGCCCGCCCCCCCCCCCCCCCCCGAGAAGTGCGCGCGCCCCCCCCCCCCGGGAGCAAAGCTGACCAGGACGAGCGGCAACAGGGCTGAACCTGAACGGTGCTTTCGTTTTCGTTTTGTTTTCGTGCTCCCTCGTTGTGGCTTCAATCCGCCTCTACAGCAAAACGAAGTCGAAAAGAAAACGGCCCACGAAATCGCCAAAACACCGTTTAGATCCAGCCCTGAGCGGCAAAGAGGGGCCTGGATTCAGCTTTGCATTCCCGGGGGGGGGAGTGCAGGACGCACGGGCGTCGCCCGAATGATAGTTCTAATGGCCCTGATGATGATGGTGTTCACGATGATACTGGAGATGCTGATGATGTTGATGATTACCATGATGTTCGTGGTGATGTCGAGTATGACGATGATGATAAGCATTATCATCATGAGCACCACCACAACCATTTTGAACAACACTGGGAGCTGCCGATGGGCCGAATTCCGCCGTTGCCTTGCACGCGCTGATCCCGGCATTGCAGGATAGATGATGTTGGGCTCCGGTTTCGCCTCCCGCATCTCGCTCAGCAGCGCCAAGGCCCACTGCCACTGGCCGCTCTTTGCGCAAGCGCTGACCCCAGCGCTGTAGCTGATGACGGTGAGCTCCATCTTCGCCTCCCACATCTCGCTAAGCAATGCCAGAGCCCGCTGCCACTGCAAGCTTTTATCGCACGCGCTGACCCCAGCGTTGTAGCTGATAAAAACTGAGCCGTGGACTACCGTCCACGAATGCACAGTGGTCAGAATGCCCTTGCTGCTGATCATTGCTTCAGCGTGCGCGGTCTGCTTGATGCTTCCGAGGGCGGCCAGAGCAGCGCTAGCAGTATACACCACCATCACCACCACCACCGCCATCTCCTGCTCCTCCTCCTCCTCCTCCTCCTCCTCCTCCTCCTCCTCCTCCTCCTCCTCCTCCTCCTCCTCCTCCTCCTCCTCCTCCTCCATTCCTTTTCCTTATAAATAACTTCTCCCTGTCGCACCTCGAGGCCAGTTTTCTAGGCGCTGGGACTTCCTCACCATGTTTGACCCTGAAGCCTAAACAATGGCAACAGTTTCACAAATGGAGGGCGGGTGGTTTTTCAAGATGTGGCTCGCGCCTGCGCGCCACGCACATTCGTTCTAAAAACTGCAAGAGCTTCACGGATTGACGGCGGGTGGTTTTCAAAATGTGGTTGTCGCCTTCGCGCCGCGCACATTCGTTTTAAAACGTTGCCCGGGCTTCACGGAGTGAGGGCGGGTGGTGTTCAAGATGCGGCTCTCGCCTCAGCGCCGCGCGCTGTCATCTTGATGTTGCAAGAGTTACACGGATTGAGGGCGGTTCCTTGTTTCAAAATGTTGTTTTCGCCTTGGCGCCGCGCGCATCCGTTTGAACATTTGCAAGGGTTTCACGGATGCTCATCATCATCGTACCAGAAATGGTGTGTTGGAAGGGTTCAGGATTATGCGGGCACGACAATTATGTTGGTTCGCGGTGTTGAAGTCCCAAAAATGGCGTTTTGGCACGATTCCAGACAGTCAGGACGCAGCCATTTGTCTTCTAACGAGGCAATTCCCTCAATGGAAATGAACCGTTGTAGGGGGCTATGAAGAGAAGGCTTGCAGGGAGGGTTCTAGTCCTCCTCCTCATCCTCCTCCTCAACCTCCTCCTCCTCGTCCTCCTCCTCCTCCTCCTCCTCCTCCTCTCCCTCCTCGTGCTTGGCTCGTCCTCGTCCTCGTCCTCGTCCTCGTCCTCCTCCTCCTCCTCCTCCTCCTCCTCCTCCTCCTCCTCCTCCTCCTCCTCCTCCTCCTCGTGCTTGGCTCGTCGTCGTTCTCCGCCAACTCATCCTCCTTCTGCTCGTCTCCATGCTCGGTCCGTCCTCGTCCTCCAGCTTGTGCTGCTCCTCATCCTCCTTTTTGGGGGATCAACTCCCTTGCCTCAGATCACCACTGCGAGACACCAGTGAAATAAACCCATCTGATCACATCAGAGGAACAAAATCGTCCAGATCGACTGAGACGCCTGACTTGTCTGGGTGAAACCCCTTCTTGAGCCTCCTGAAATTATTTCTGCCAGTCTCCGCGGGGGGGCTTGCAGACTTCACTGAGACCCACCACCAGAGCACCGCTCGACTAGAACTTGCACCTGAGACAGAGCCAGAGATACGACGCGTCGGAGCACGGAAACGCTATAACACTGTGCTGCAGGCGCTCCAGGACTCCTTGGTCCAGCTTCGAACGCCCAGGAAAGGCCGTGTCGGGAGGGGTCTCTTTCTCTCCCACGACCGAGCCCTTCAAACAAACCTCGCACCGCCAATACCCACTCATCCTCTTCCACGTATGGGCGAGCACAAGAGTGGGCTTAGGGGGCGGCGGAGGAGTACGAGCAGTGCCTCTGAATTCGAGCTTGGGCCACTCCCGCAAGACCGCAGCGCCAAGCTTCATGACGTGCAGAGCAATCTTGAAAGAGCGATTCAACTGATCAAGCAGGACGGGATCCGCCGCGGGGTGCCTCGCAAGGGCACTCTTGGCCGTCACATCAGCATAAAATTTCCCTTGCCTAACGAAACGTTCCTCTGACGAGATGCCCTCTTCATCAGGGTCTCCTCCTTCTCCTCCTCCTCCTCCTCCTCCTCCTCCTCCTCCTCCTCGTCCTCCTCCTCGTCCTCCTCGTCCTCCTTCTCCTCGTCCGCCTCCTCCCCCTCTGGGAAATCATGTGTCTCCGACTCCGCGGGCAGGAGCGCCTGTGGCAGGGGAGGGCGACGACGGGGAGGAGGAGGAGGCCCAAGATGATTGGAAAAAACCACGCTCTGCAATCTCCTGTAGGGAGATGAAGCGCTGAGGTGTCGAGCTGCATGTGGCTCAAACGTGGGGGGTCCCGTGCTGGGCGGTGTACCCTGTGGGCCTCGTGGGGCTATCTTGAGAGCCTCTTAGGCATATGTTCGGCTTTCTTTGGGCCCTCTGAGAGCTCTCGTGGGCAATCCTGGAGCCCTCTGGAGCCGTCTTGGAGGGGTCCTGTCGGGGGCCTCTTGAGGCGGCTTGGAGGGGTCTGGGCCCGTCCACTGCGCGATCGGGATCGGAGCCGCTCCGAACCGCTCAGCGGCGACGCAAACGGCCGCCAGACGGCCGCTATGAGCGGCCTGGCACGGAAGAGCTCCGACCCGGAGCGCCTCGGAGCGGCCAGGAGGGGGGCCAATTCGCTGCCACCGCTCTCTCTCTCTCTCTCTCTCCCTCTCCAGGCGAGCGCGGGGGACGGCATTATACTGTAGACGACGTTGGGCTTCAGCTTCGCCTCCCACATCCCGCACAGCAGCGCCAGAGCCCGCTGCCACTGCAAGCCTTTCTGGCACGCACTGATGCCGGCGTTGAAGCTGACTGGGGCCGACCCGTGGACTACGTCCACTTGCGGGGGGAACAGGTGGTGCCGCCAGGCGTGCTCGACAGAGTGTGGCCCCGTGCTCGCGTTCTCCACGTCTCGCCGAGCCGCGAGGGCGCCCGGTGGTCACGGGGGTCGAGTCAACGAAGCCCCGGGCCGACGCTCGGGCCGCTGCCGATCGAGCGCGGGGGCGGCATGTTGAGTCATGCCCGCGGCCGATCCTGGGGCCGCGGACATCATTCAGCACAGGCCGCGGCAGGGGTGCGAAGGCCGCAGCGCCCGAACCGGGGGGCCGCGGACAGAGTTTGACATGCCACCCCTGCGTCAGAGATCGATCGTCCTCGTCTCCCCGAGGGCCGGAAGGCCGCCCCACAAGAGGTCTATCCCCTCGCTCCTGGAGCTGTCGCTGAGCACGCTTGTGCCGTGTCGAGGCTCTCATCGGAGCCTTTTGCTTCTTTGGCTACCTTGGAGCCCGGCTGGGCCTTCGGGGGGAAGAGGGCTGCGTGAGGGGGTGCTGGGGCGGTGTTGGGGGCCCGTTGGACCATCTCGGAGCACTGGTCCAAAAGCAGTCGAAAGCCAAAAGAAGTATTAGCCAGCATGGACCCCAAGCAATGATTTCTTGCAATCCATGCGCTGCACTCCAGCTGGAACCATCAGTGCGGTGCACTCCAGGTGGTGCAACCCATGTTGTGCAATATATGTGGCGCAAATCAATGCAAAGCAATGCAAAGCAACGCAAAACAATGCAAAACAATGCAACGTAAAGCAATTCAAGGTACTGCACAGCAATGCAAAGCAATGCAAAGCAATGCAAAGCAGTGCAAAGCAGTGCAAAGCAATGCAAAGCAATGCAAAGCAATGCTAAGCATTGCAGAGCAGTGCAACGCAACGCAACGCAAATCAACGCTGCGACGGTAGGTGACGAGCTGGCCAAACCGCCACTGGGGCCCAGCGGCGCCGGCGGCGACGGGCGGCGACGCGCGGCGACGAGCCGCCTGGACCGCCACCGGAGTTTAGTTATCTTAGAAGACAAGTGGGAACCCCTAAGTGCAAGCATTGCTTGGGGAATAGAGCTCTCGCCTGAGCGCCGCCCGCATGAGTCTCCGAACATTCGCAGCAATGACAAGGATGGAGGGCCGGCCGCTTTCAAAATGGGGCTCTCGCCCTAGCGCTGCACACATGTGCTTTGAACGCCTGCAACAGCTACAAGGATGGAGGAACGGTCGTCTTCAAAATTCGCCGGCCCAACGGGCCAGAGGCGTGCTAAGATCTCCAGTAACTGCTACATAATACTTCTACTTCGCGCGCGCGGGGCGGCCCCTGGGGGTCCCCGGACGAAAAGTACCCCGGGCGATCCCCGGCAGACTCGGGTCAGAGATGGTTTTCCTCCTGGGCGCCGCCCCCGTGGCCCTCCAGAGAGCCCCCAGAAGGAAGGGCCACGAGGCCGCCAAGAGCCCTCCAAGATGGTTCAAGAGTGCTCCGAGATGCCACACGATCGTTCCAAGACGCCCAAGATGGCCCCCAGACGCCCCAAGAGGCCTCCAAGAGCACTCCCCAGAGGGCCCCAAGAGGCAAAATTCATTACTTTTCCTTGGGTTTGGGGCAAATTTTGGCGTGTCCATCGTTTCGGCTTCCCGACGCCCCAAGACGGCCCAAGAGGCCCCCAAGATCGCCCCAAGAGGGCCCGAGAAGCTCCCAAGAAGGCCCCAAGATGGCCCAAGAGGGCTCCAAGACGGCCCCAGAGGCATCCAAGACGGCCCAAGAGGGGCCCAAGAAGGCCCCAAGCGATGCCCCAAAGGGGGAACACAAAAGAAAACTTCGAGCCCTCGGCCTTAAGAAGCCCCCAGGAGGCCTCAAGAGGCCCCTGAGAGGCCCCAAAAGCCCCCAAGAGGCCCTCAGGAGGCCCCCAAGCGACGCTGAAGAGGCCCCCCAGTGGCCCCAAGAGGCTCAGTCATGCGAAATGGGCCGGCGGAATGAGCGAAGCGATTCAATAAAGCTCTCGCCTTGAGGTTGCGCACTTTCGTTTAAAGGCGTACAGCAACGTGGGCTCCGAGAATAAAGCAATCTCCTATAAGAAGTGCGACAATTCAGGTCAGTCAGTCCTGCCAATGAGTTGGCAGGGCATAGCAACGCAATGCAATGAAATGCAGCGCAATGCAACGCAATGCAGCGCAATGCAAAGCCATGCAAAACAAGGCACAGCATTACAAAGCAAGGCAAAGCAATGCAACGCAACGCAAAGCAATGCAACGAAATCAGCAAAGCATTGCAAAGCAATGTCAAGCAATACAACGCAGTGCAAAGCAATGCAGAGCCAAAGCAATACAAAGCAACACAAAACAATACACGGAAATGCAAAGCAGTGCCAAGCAGTGCAAAGCGATGCAGTGTGACGCAAAGCAATGCAAAGCAGTGCAATGCAGTGCAAAGCACTGCAAAGCAATGCGATTGCAATGCAACTGCAATGCAGTGCAATGAGATTGCACTACAATCGAGTGGACTGCAGCGACTCGATTGCAACGGGGCGGCGGCGACAGGGGCGGCGACGAGCGGCGGCAGGGCGGCGACGGCGACCACCTGGCGGCGAACCTGACAACGGAGCCCGGACGACGGGCGGCGACGAGGCGGCGACGGGGCGGCGACGGCGACCACGAGGCGGCGGACCCGTCAGCGGAGCCCAGTTCCTTAGAGAAGGAGCCTGCTCGGGCAGGAACGGGAAGCGCCGCTGTTGTCCACGGGGCTCTCTGGGGGAAGAGGAGGAGAGGATGATGGCGACGACACGGTGGCGGATGTCGAGGATGGCAGCGTGGATGACGGGGAGGGCAGCGAGGGGAGCAGAAGGACAACGAGTAGGAAGACAAGCGCGAGGACGAGGAGGAAGAGATGGAGAAGGACGAGTACAAGGAGGAACGAAGCGGAGGAGGAGGAAGAGGAGGAGGAAGAGCAGAAGAATAAGAGGAGGAGGACGACGACGACGACGAGGACGACGACGACGACGAAGGACGGTAAGGAGCCCGGCGAAAAGGACGTCGAAGCAGAGAGGGGTCATCGAGAACTTTTGAGGCTACCCTGGGGGCCTGTCAGGGCCGTCTGGGGCTATCTTGGGGCATCCTGTGGGCCTCTTGGGAGCCTGTCGGGGTCCTCTTGGGGGCTACTGGGGTCGTCTTGGGCTGGCTGGGCATGTCTGAAGGCTCTGTGGGGGCTCTCTCAGGCCATCTTGGCGCCATCTTGGGCTGTTTGGGGCCGTCTTGGGGCCCTCCCCCCGCACGCGGGCCCAGGCCATGTAGGAGAGATGCCGTCGGGCTGCAGCCTCGCCTCCCGCATCTCGCTCAGCAGCGCCAGAGCCCGCTGCCACTGCGCGCCCTTCTCGCACGCGCTGATCCCAGCGTTGTAGCTGATGACTAGTGACTAGTGTGAACCCGTGGATTGACTCCACGGCGTGCTGAACCGGGGACTCGCACACCTTTGGGTGACCCAAAAGGGGGTCCAGCTGCAAGGGGGGGGTGCAATACATTTGGGGCAATTGTATTACACATGTATAGCGCCGGAGAAGTGTATTGCATTGTATTGGAACTCATGTACTTCACGCGAAGACCCAGCAATACATCTGCGCCCAGGAATGTATTGCACGCCCCGGATGTATTGCAACCCCACAAATCTATTGCACAAATCTATTGCACACCCCCTTGTCGCTGGACCCCCTTTTGGGTCAGCCCGAACACCGAGGGTGAACAGCTCGTCGAAGCTGAACAGCTCGGGCGTCCCTGGGGCCGTGTTGGGACTATGTCGGGCCCTCCTGCGAGCCTGCCTGGGGCGTCTTGAAGGCCTCGTGCGGTTTTTGGGCGCCTCTGGGGCGTGCTGTGAGGTTGCTGTCAGACAGTCCCCTTGCTGCAGGCTCCAGGAGCCCAGGCTGGAGGGGGGGCCTGCTCCATCTCGGACTGGTCCAGGAGGGAACTCGTGGTCTTGAGGCTGCCTTGGGGGCCACACAGAGGGCTCTGCTGGGCCGTAGGGGGGGAGTGAGATACTGGTCCCCGCAGCGTCTGCAAGTCCACCCCCCTGTCACTCCTAATCGGCCGTAGAGGGGGAGCGACCGAAGCGGCTGCAGGTCCGGAATGGAACCCCCAGAGCGGCCAGAGCCTCGATGGGGGAAGGAGGAAAAGATCAGAGGAGAAGGCCCCCCCTGTCACCCCTAATCGGCCGCAGGGGGGGGATCCATCGGGAGCCGCTGACGCCGCTGGTGAGCCTCGGCGAAGACTTCCTCGGAGCCCGTGGCCCCGGCCCGACAAATTTGACATCCTTGTTGGTTTTGTCCGGCGGCCCTGCGGGGCTGTCATGGAGCGCTCGAGGGGCCTCCGCGGGGCCCTCTGCCCTCGGTCTGGGGACCTCACGGGGGGCCCCCGGGGGGCTGTTCTGGGGCTGCGGGGGTCGGCCGGAGGGGGGGCCGAGGCCGTGCGGGAGCCCGCCCGGGACCGTCCAGGGGCTGGCTCGGGAGCCCACGGGGCTCTGTGGGCATGGGGCCCCGGGGAGCTGTTAGGGGGCTGCGATGGGGTCGGCCGTAGGGGGGCCGTGCGGAGCCCGCTTGGGACCGTCCTGGGGCTGCGTCGGGAGGCCAGTGGGGCTCCATGGGCTCGTTTTGGGGCTCTCTTGGGGCGTCTGCCTGTGGGCCGTTTGGCCCCTCGACAAAACTGTGGCAGAGGCGTCTCGAGCAAGACCGAGACCATGTCGGAGCTCCCAGGAGCCATTTGGAGCTGCTCCAGGCCGTCTGGAGCGTCTCCGGGCCCGAAATGGAGAGAACATGGAAAACCGGAGGGGGGACAAAAACAATCTTAAAAACCAAAAAAAACAAAACAAAAAAAAAAAAAAAACGCACGATTGTTAGCCAATCGGGCCGTCATGGGGGTGCTCTGCGGCCGTCTTGGAGGTCTCCTTCTGGTCCTGGGGCCCTTCTGGAAGTCTCGGGGGCAGCTTGGGCCTTGGTGGGACTCCTCGTAGAGCTTTCCGGCGCTCTCTTCGGCGTCCAAGTGCCGTCTCGAGCGGCCGAGGGCCGTCCCGGGAGCGCCGGCGACCGTCGAGGCGGGCGCGGGAAGCCGCCCCCGAGCCACTCTGTGCGCTGCTCCCGGTATTGTAATATAGACTAGGACTGACCCGCGGCCTTCCAGCCGCGGAGTCTGCCCGCCGTGGCGTCAACGCGGAAGTGGAGTGTCTCCGGGGCCTCGCGGGAGAGGAGAGGTTGGAGGGGACGGCGTGGATGGAGGGGAGGTGGGCGAGGGATGCAGGCAAGCAGGCCTGAAGGCAGGAACGCGGTGGTGGAGGCGGTGTCAGTGGAAGCACACCCATGTAGGCACGACATGGTGTGGACAGAAGCTGGTTCTCACGCCGCAGTCTGTGTTCATCATATCTTCTGCGGGGCGGGGCGCCGTGATAATTTCATCTGGTCTTCGCTGGGGCCGACTGACAATTTTATTTTGCAGTGTGGAGAGACTGGGGCCGGTGGGCGCGGCCTAAGAGGCCCGCAAGAGGGCGCCGAGATGGCCCAACAGGTCTCAAGGACTGGCCAAGACGCTTCCCAGACGGCCCAAAAGGGCCCCACGAACTCCCTAAGACGGGCCCCGGTGCAAGGACACAAATCGACCGTTCGAGCGCATCGCCCCAAGACGTCCCCAGAAGGCCCAGAGATGGCTCCCAGAGGGTCCAAGAAGCCCTCAAGACGACGCTGGAACTTCGACGCTCCCCGAAAGAGAAGCATCCAAGGCCTCTTGGGGGCCGTTTGGGGGCCTCTTTTCGTCTTCCTGGGGGTCTCTCGGGGCCCTCTTGGGCCGTCGTGAGTGCCTCTTGGGCCGTCTTGGGGCGATGTGGGGCCGTCTTGGGCGCCTCTCGGGCCATCTTGGGGCCGTCTTGCAGCCATCTTGGGCCGTCATTGGGCGCTCTTGGGGCTGCCGTGTGTGTTTCTTGGGCCGTCTCAGGCGCCCCTGGAGCCGTCCCGAGGCCGTCTCGGGCCGTTTTGGTGCCCTCCTGGGGGCGTCTGGGGGCGTCATGGTGCGATCTGGGGGCCTGTCCAGCCGTCTTGGAGACTATGCTGACGGAAACGCTTGGAGACGGTGCGGTGCGGTGGGGGCCTGTACAGCCGTCTTGGAGACGGGGCGGAGGGGCCGTCTTGGGGCAGTCTTGGGCCATTATTGGCTGCTCTTGGGGCTGTCTTGGGAGCATCTTGAGCCGTCTCGGGCGCCTCTGGAGCCGTCCCGGAGCCGTGCGGTGCCGTGTGGCCGTCTTGGACGCTGTGAGGACGAGAAAACGTAAAATAGTGAAGATGTGCGTTTCCCGACAGGAATGAGCCGATTTGGGCCTCGTGGGGCTCTCCTGGAGGCCCTCATGGGCCGTCTTGGGAGCCTCCTGGCCTGCCTTGGGGGCCTCTGGGGCTGTCTTCGGGCTCCCAGGGGTGCTCTGAAGCCGTCTGGGCGCCCCCTCGAGACTCCCGGAGCCGTCCCGATGCCGTCTGATGCCGTTTTGGGGGCATCTAGCCCCTCCTGGGCTGCTTTGCAGTTGGAACCGCCGGTCAAGACAGAGACCCTTCTCGCACGCAAAGATCGCTGTATTGTAGAAGAGACGAGGGTGAACCCGTGGAAAATCCACGCCTGGCCGGTCAAGGTGTCGGTCCCAAACGCACATGTGTCGCCGACGCCTACGGGTTTGCTCCGGGGTTTGCTGCAGGTTTCGGGCTCTGGGGCTGGTGACTGTCTTCGAGTGTCTTGGGAGAGAGTCTGGGCTATCTCAGAGTGGTCCCTGAAGGGTTCTTGTGGCATCGAAGGCTTCCCGCAGTCCAGTCTCGCTGCAGCCTCTTGAAGAAAGAGGCGGAGGAGGAGGAAAAGGAAGAGGAGGAGGAGGAGGAGGAGGAGGAAGAGGAGGAGGAGGAGGAGGAGGAGGAGAGCGGCTCTGGAGATGGGAGGGGTGCAGGCTCCCAGAGGAAGAAGCCGAGGTAAAGAAGATAGCAGAAGGTCCCCCTTGTCACCCCTGACGGAAGGGAGGGTAGGAGGAAGGGAGCAGTCCAGCGAGAGGGAGGTGCAGGCTCGCAGACGAGGAAGCCCGGGTAGAGAAGAAAGAAGAAAGTCCACCTTGTCACGCCTAATCGCTGGGAGGCACGAGACATGCTGGAGGAGGAAGGGAGGAGGAGGGAGTGAGGAGCATGAGCGAGCAGGAGGCAGAGGAGGAAGAGAGTAGCTGTGGAGCGAGGGCGGTCTTTGGATTCCTTTGGAGGCTTTCAGAGACAGAAAATGGTACAGGTGCTGCTGCAGGGGCTCCGAGGTGTCTACATGTCCCCTTTGCCACCCCGAATCGGCTGTGTGGGGACCCCAGATTGCCAGAGGTGGCTGGAGCTTGGAGAAAGGGGAGCCAAGGAGAAGGATCAGGAGGAGGAGGAGGAGGAGGAGGAGGAGGAGGAGGGAGGAGGATGAGTTAGAGAAGCTGAACGGGAGGCTCGTTGGGCCTTGTTATGGGTAAGAGGTTTTGTTGAAGACTAACTGGGAGGCACAAGGGCGGGAAGCTCCGTCGGAACTATCGGAATATCTTGGGATGTTCTGGGGTGCCTCGGAGTTGTCCGGGGCTTCGTTAGGGGTCCGCGGCTTTCTTTGGGGCGTCTGGGGTTCCAGAGACGGCGAAAGGGTGCCGTGGCTGATGGCGCTCTGCTTAAAGCTCCTTGGCAAGTGTCAGAGTCTCTTGGAAAACCCTGAGGCATCGGAGTAGTCCTGGGAAGGAGTGGTCATGGGGAGGTTCTTGGCCCGTTGGGAACTGCGGGAGGTCCGTCGTCTGGACTATATTCGGACCCCCTTGGATGCCTCTTGGGAGGTTTTTCTGGAGCCTCCCGGGTGTTTCTGGAGCCATTTTGGAGCTCTCTGGGGACGTCGTGGGGGCTTGTAGGGACGCCCTGAGGCCATCTGGGAGGGCTGCTGATGTTGGGAATCTTGGAGCGTCTGAGGGCTATGTTGGGTGGTTCGCGCCGTTTGGAGCCCGCTCGAGCCCTCGTCGGCAGCTCTTGGGGCCGTTGGGCCATTTAGGGGATCTCCTGAGCCGTCTCGGGGGCCTCTCAAGCTGTCCTGGGGCGATGTTGGCGGTCTCGGGCCGTCTTGGAACCCGCTTTGGGACCTGTTGGGCACCTCTTGGGGCTGTTTTGGGGGCCACTGGGGGCTCTATGAGGCTGTCGTGGGCGTCTCTTGGGCAATCTGCGGGCCCTCTGGGGCCGTCTTGGCGTACTTGGCGGGGCCTCCTGAACCATCTTGAGGCGATCTGGAACGGCCCTGGAGCCATCTGGGGCCGTTCTTGGTCCGAAATAGTGAGACCATGGCAAACCTTAAACAACCCAAAGAATATCTGTGATTTGGGCCCTCGGGGGACCGTCATCGGGGTCTGGTTCGGGCCAGTCATCGAGCTGTCTTGGACTGATCTTGGAGCCACCGAGGGCTCTCTGGAGCCGTGGAGAGCGCCTGGACGCTTCGGGCGCTTGGGGACAGCTCGCGACCTGTTCGCCCCTTTTGCACGCGCAACGACCAGAATTGTAGTACAGAAGATGACGCCTGGCTGCAGTCTCGCCTCCCGCATCTCGCTCAGCAGCGCCAGCGCCCGCTGCCACTGCTCGCCCTTCTCGCACGCGCTGATCCCGGCATTGTAGCTGACTAGGGCAGACCTGTGGACTCCGTCCACGACATTAGCTCGACGTGGCGAGGGGTCTCTGGGCAAGCGCGGGGGGGTGCGGCTGCAGGGCCGAAAGGCAATCATGCCTTCGGTCGGCAATCGTCGATCCTACGACGACTCTCCCCAACAGAGAAACATCCAATGCCCTCGGAGCGTCCAACATTGTTCTTTTGTGCCTTCGATATGCTGGTCGCCTCTCGTCCGCTCCCCCCCTCCTGGAAGCAATTCTGAGGCCACTTAGGGCTTCGTGGGGGCCGTTTGGGGATCTCTTGGGGCGTTTTTGCCTGCGATATGCCTGTCGCCTCTCGTCCGCTCCCCCGCTCCTGGAGGGAATTCTGAAGCCACTGAAGGCTTCGTGGGGGCCGTTTCGGAGCCTCTTCGGCCTTCTTTTGGGCCTCCCGGGGGGGCTCTTAGGGCCCTCTCGGGCCGTCTTGGGTGCCTCTTGGGCCGTCTTGGGGCCGTCTGAGGCCCGCCTCGGCGCCTCTTGGGCTGTCTTGGGCCGTCTTGGGCCGCTCCTGGGGCCGTCTTGGGTGCCTCTTGGGCCGTCTTGGGCGCCTCCTGGGCCGTCCTGGGGCTGTCCTGGGGCGTCTTGGGACCGTCTTGGGGGCCCTCCTGGCCCGTCTTGGGGCTCTCTTGGGGTCCTCTTCGGCCGTCTTGGAGCGGTCGGGGGGACTTCTTGGGCCGTCTTGGAGCGTCGGGAAGCCGACGAGGCGAGGAGGCCGAAAACATCGAAAAACACAATAGAAATCGACGATTTCTGTCGCTCGGGGCCCTCTGGGAGGCCTCTTGGGAGGCCTCTTCGGGCGTCTTGGACGCCTCTTGGGCCGTCTGGGGCGAATCTCGGGCGTCTTGGGCCCATCTTTAAGCGTGCCGGGGCTCTCCGGGGCCGTCTTGGGGGCTTCTGGGGGCCCTCTCGACATGTCCTGGAGCCTGCCTGGGCGGCCCGGGGCGGCCCGGGGCCAGCCCGGGGCGGTTTCGGTGCATTGGGGCCTGCGCCCTTCTGGCACGCACTGGGCCCTGCAATGTAGTAGAGACTAGGGCAGACCTGTGGACTCCGTCCACGACATCAGCTCGACGTGGCCAGTTGAAGGCGCTCTCCACACCCTCCAGGACCTCCTGCTCTCCTGTGTTCCTCAGCTGCTGCTGCTGCTGCTCGGAGGTCCTGCTGCTTCCTCCCCCTCCTCCTCCTCCTCCTCCGCCTCCTCCTCCTCCTCCTCCTCCTCCTCCTCCTCCTCTTCCACCTTCTTCTCCTCTTTCGCTGGATTCTCCATGCCCTCGGTCGGCAATCGTCGATCCTACGACGACTCTCCCCAACAGAGAAACATCGAAGGCCCTCGGAGCGTCCAACATTGTTCTTTTGTGCCTTCGATATGCCGGTCGCCTCTCGTCCGCTCCCCCCCTCCTGGAAGCAATTCTGAGGCCACTTAGGGCTTCGTGGGGGCCGTTTGGGGATCTCTTGGAGCGTTTTTGCCTGCGATATGCCTGTCGCCTCTCGTCCGCTCCCCCGCTCCTGGAGGGAATTCTGAAGCCCCTGAAGGCTTCGGGGGGCCGTTTCGGAGCCTCTTCGGCCTTCTTTTGGGCCTCCCGGGGGGGCCTGAGGGCCCTCTCGGGCCGTCTTGGGTGCCTCTTGGGCCGTCTTGGGGCCGTCTGAAGCCGGCTTCGGCGCCTCTTGGGCTGTCTTGGGCCGTCTTGGGCCGCTCCTGGGGCCGTCTTGGGTGCCTCTTGGGCCGTCTTGGGCGCCTCCTGGGCCGTCCTGGGGCCGTCCTGGGCCGCCTTGGGGCCGTCTTGGGGCCCTCTTGGCCCGTCTTGGGGCTCTCTTGGGGTCCTCTTCGGCCGTCTTGGAGCGGTCTGGGGGACCTCTTGGGCCGTCTTGGAGCGTCGGGAAGCCGAAAAGGCGAGGAGGCCGAAAACATCGAAAAACACAATGGAAATCGACGGTTTCTGCCGCTCGGGGCCCTCTTGGGAGGCCTCTTGGGAAGCCTCTTGGGGCGTCTTGGAGGCTTCTTGGGCCGTCTTGGGCCAATCTTGAGCGTCTTGGGCCCATCTTGGGGCGTGCCGGGGCCCTCCGGAGCCGTCTTGGGGGCCTCTTGGGGCCTCCTTGGCGCGTCTTGGGGCCTCCCGGGGCGGCCCCAGGCGGCCCGGGGCCAGCCCGGGGCGATTATGAGTTAATGGGGCCTGCGCCCTTCTGGCACGCACTGGGCCCTGCAATGTAGTAGAGATGACGAGGGCTGGCCAGTGGACTTACGTCTCCGACAGCTTCCTAGCATGCAAGGGTTCGGACTGCATGCCTGCTTCCCTGCGTTCGTACTGTCCTACACGCATGGCTGCTACCCTGCTGGCCTGACAGCTTTCTCCCCGCAGTTGCTGCTTGCATGCTGGTCAGCATGTCTGGTGTCAGGCTTGCCTGATTGCTTGGTTGCTTTATCGCGTGTTTGCCCGCTCGCTGCCGCCTACTGCCGCCAACTACCGCCAGCTGCCGCTTGCTGATGCTTGGTCCTGCTTGGTGTTATTTGTCGCTGTCTGGAGCTTCTGCTACAACTGTCTGTTTGCTGATGCAGGCGACTGCTTGCTACGGCTTGTTGCTGCTGCTTGCTGCTCAGCGCTGGTAGTCTCAATGCTTGCTTCCGCTACATCATGTTTCTTGTCGTTGCTGTCTTCGCTCGGTTATTAGCATGCATGTTGGCCTGCTGGTTTGAGTTCTTGGGTGCTTCCTTGATTCGATTCATTTGCTTCTACGTGCTGCGGGTTGCTATTGCTCAGTGTTCTTTGCTGGTACCTGCTGATGTGTGCTGTTTCTTGTTTCTGCTGATGCCAATTGTTGCCTGGTGCTGGCACCTGCTTGCTACGGTTTGGTGCTGCTGACTGCTGCTGCTTGGTGCTGGCTGCTGACGTTTGATGCGTGCCGCTCGGCGCAGGTGATATGAATGCGTGTTGGTGCTGCTGCGTTTCTACTGCTCCGCGATGCCGCTTCCTGTTGCGGGCTGCTGCTGCCTGCCAGTGCTGAAATTAGAAGAAGAACAAACCACATAAGCATAAACTGTTGGCGCTCCGCGCGGATTTCTCGAATTCGCGCTGGTTCCCCCTCCCTGGGGCGCGGAGCGCGCCAGGGGCGGCGCCGGAGGCGCCGCCGAGGGGCCCAGGCGCGGATCCAAGAAATCCGCGCGGAGCGCCAAAAGTTTATGTTTGAAGGGGCCCTGGGACACACAAATAAATAGACACAAATAACAGGATTCCCCATATTTCCTATATTTTCAGTGCTTTTGTCTTCCCCCCATGTCCTTTATTTTTCCAATATTTTCTGGGGAATCGACGACTAATTGTGTCTGTGTGTTGTTTTCCCTCCTGAATGTTTGCGTCGCTTTTTCTTCTTCGAGAGATCCGCTGATGTCTGCTGCTGCAAGCTGCGCTACTCAAAAATACGCAGAAAATCGTTCCCAGACTAGTTGAAGTATTTTTGAAAATTCCTCCTGTAGAAGGACACGCCCGACTTAACGCTATCGTCTGGCGGCCCTCTCGGGCCAGGACGTCGTGGGCCACCTGGGCGCCTTCTACGGGCCATCCTGGGGCCGCCCTGGGGAGCTTCGTGGAGGGCCCTGGGGAATTCCTGGGGCCACTGGGGGCCTTGCCATGTTGGAGGCGCGCCAGGGCACTCCGAGGCCATGTCGGGCACTGCCGGAGTCGTCTGGGCGCTGAGGATGGCGTCCAGGAGTCGAGGTGCTGAGGATGGGCGCTGGGTGCCAAGGTGGAGGCGCTGAGGATGGGCGCTGGGTGCCAAGGTGGAGGCGAGCCAGGAGCCGTCTGGGCGCTGAGGACGGCGTCGCCCCCGGAGCGGAGCCGACGAGGCAACGCCGCCCAGGGCTGGGCCCAGGGAAACAGCCCTTCTCGCACACGCGTGCCCGAATTGCCCTCACGGAGTCTGATGAGCGTGCCATCCTCGGGCCTTCCCAAAACGCGCCCTGGAGCCCCATGGGCCGGCCTCGCAGGAGCCGTGTGGAGCCCTCTGGGGGCTGCTTTCGGCCTCCTATAGGGGCTTCCTTGGGCCCTCTTGGGCCGTCTTAGGGGACTCTTGGAGCGTCTGGGGACCGTCTTGGGCCATCTTGGGCGCCTCTTGGGCCGTCTTTAGGGCCGCCCTTGGGTGGGGCCGTGGGTGCCTGGGCCATCTTGGGCGCCTCATGGGCCGTCGTCGGGCCGTCTTGGGCCGTCTGGAGGCCCTGAGGAGGGTCTTTTGGCGCGTGCTGTGGCGATTTAGGGGGCCTGTATGGCCATCTTGGACGCTTCGGAGACGAAAAGCACGAAAATGCATCAAAAAAAAAAATGTACAGCTTCCCATATCATTTGAACGATGTTTGCTTCTTGGGGCTGTCTGGGGGCTCCTCTCGGAGCTCGGAGCCCTCTTGAAGCGTCTCGGGTCGGCCTCGCGGGCCGCGTGGAGGCTGTCTCGGGCGTCCTGGAGCGCTCTCAGACCGTCTCGGAGTCCTCTCGGACCATCTCGGAAGCCCCTTGGGGCCCCCATTGGTCGCCACAGGCACAGCGGCACGAGCTTCTGGTGAGCGTCCTGGGCTCCGAGGGCGCCTCTGGGGGGACCACCTGGGCGCCAGAGGGGCTATCTGGACAGCGCCTTTCCTTGCACGCGCGGGCCCCCGCAACGCAGCAAAGATGATGTTGGGCTTTAGCTTCGCATCCCGCCTCTCGCTCAACAGCGCCAGAGCCCGCTGCCACTGCTCGCCCTTCTGGCACGCGCTGATCCCAGCGTTGTAGCTGACTAGGGCTGACCCGTGGACTCCGTCCACGACATCTTTCTGGAATGGTTCTCGGAGGAACGGCGCAGATTGTACCGAAAATCTACAAACACGGCGGCGGCTCGGGCGGCGGCAGCGAGACCGCGCCTTCGTGTCCGAGCTCTTGCAGCGCTGCAGCAGCTTGGCCCAGCGCACTGCTCGTTCACCCCCCTCCTATTGAGGACAGTTTCGAAGTCTCTCGGGGATGTGCGTCGAAGTCGAAGCCCATCTGAGGCGTCTCAGGAGCGCTCGGGGAAGGGCTCGGGAGGCCATCGGGGAAAGCCACCGAAAGCGCCGGGGAGGCTCGCAAGGATCTACAGGGAGGGCCCAAGAGAGCTTCAAGAAAATTTGAAATCCAGTGAACTCTTAAGAGAAACCGCTGTTGGGTCGGCCATCACCTCCGGGCGCGCCTTGATGGTGCGATCCAGTCGCATCACCGCCAACGGGAGGGTTTGTTCGCCATGTCCCATTCTGTTCGCCCAGAGGGTCTGTGGAGGCCTTCGGGCGAACAGAACGGGACAGGGCAAGGAATGGGGAAGACATGTCCGAATCTCCTGGGCCCCCCAGATGCTCGTCCGAAGAATGCGGAGAGGTCCCAGGGTCATATCAATTGGCTGCTGTCCCAGGGGTCCGGTCTGCTTGGCCCGAAGAGTTTGCCAAGGCCCCTGGGGGAACAGAATGGCACAGCATATCGGGCAAAGGGGGGCGGTAGCTGGCCTGTCAGACCCGGCGTTCGTCTTCTGCCCAAGCGGCGCGGGGCCCACGGGCCCCAGGGTTGGCGTCCCGCTGGGATTCCTCTTGTTCGCCCACAGGGTTGGAGGAGGCCTCCAGGCGAACAGAATGGGGCAGGACAATGAATGTGGGAGACTTGTCGCAAGCTCCCAGCCCCCCCAAGTGTGCGCCCGAAGGGTGTGGGGCCGCGTTGGCTCCCTCAAAGGGCCGTCTTGGAGCCGTCTAGGCCCGTCTTGAGGGCGCCGTTTGCCCTGATGGGGCCGTCTTGGTTCGTCGTGGGCCCCTCATGGGCGCGTCCGTAGGCCGTCCTGGGCCCATCGGGGTCCTCGTGGGGCTGTCTTGGAGCCGTCTGGGACCGTGAGGAGGCCGCCTTGGAGTCGTCTTGGGCCCCTCCTGTGCGCCTCCTTGGGCCGTCCTGGGCCCAGCAGGGGCCGTGTTGGCACCCTCTTGGGGCTGTCTTGGAGCCGTCTTGAGCCGTCGCAGCGCGCCTTGGGTTGTGCTGGGTCCGTCTTGGCCCGTCTTGGGGCCTTCCTGGGCGGTTCCTCGGACCCTCCTGGGACTTTCTGGGGCCTCTTGGTGCATCGGACCGCCGAAACGGCGGGAAACGCAAAGGGTGTAACAGTAAACAATGGAAAATTAACGATTTTTGCCAGCTGGGACTCTCTTGCCATCTTGGCCCGTCTTGAGGCCCCGAACGGGCGCGTCCTTGGGCCGTCCTGGGCGCACCCTCCTGGGACCGTCTTGGAATCGTCTTGGGCCGTCTTGAGCGCGCCTTGGGCCGTCCTGGGCCGGTTTGGGGCCGTGTTGGCACCCTCGCGGCGAGGAAGCTCGGAGGTGGGCTCGAGGCCTCTTCGGGGCCATTTTGGAAGCTGTTGGGGCCTCTGTTGGGGCCTCGTTTGGGCTCCTTGGGAGCCTCCTGGGGCCTCTTCGGGGGATTCTTGGCGGCCCCTTGGGGCCTCTTGGGGGCCTGTTTGGGCCTCCTGGCGCCCTCTTGGGGCGGAAGGCTCGGATTTTCGGTCCGTGGTCCCCCTCTTGGCCCCCTCTTGGGCCTGTCTTCGGGCCCTCGTGGGCCGTCTTGAGCGTCTCTTGGGTCGTCTTGGGGCCCTCTTGGGCTGTCTTGGGGCGCTCTTGGAAACCTCTTGGGCCGTTCTGGGGCGCTCTTGGAGGCCTCTTGGGCCGTCTTCGAGCGTCGGAAAGCGGAAAAGGCGAGAAGGCCAAAATCCTCCAAAACCGTCGTAAAGCGGACGATTTTGAGGCCCAAAACCGTCCAAAACCTCCTGAGGCGGTCCCCTCGTCCGCCCCCCTCGCTTCGAAGCAGTTTTTAAGCCCCGTGGCACCTCTTGGGGATCTCTTTTGGGCTCCTGGGGGCCTCTTGGGCCTCCACTGGATTCGCTACCCTCGGTCGGCAATCGTCGATCCTACGACGACTCTCCCCAACGGAGAAACATCGAAGGCCCTCGGAGCGTCCAACATTGTTCTTTTGTGCCTTCGATATGCCGCTCGCCTCTCGTCCGCTCCCCCCCTCCTGGAAGCAATTCTGAGGCCACTTAGGGCTTCGTGGGGGCCGTTTGGGGATCTCTTGGAGCGTTTTTGCCTGCGATATGCCTGTCGCCTCTCGTCCGCTCCCCCGCTCCTGGAGGGAATGCTGAAGGCACTGAAGGCTTCGTGGGGGCCGTTTCGGAGCCTCTTCGGCCTTCGTTTGGGCCTCCCGGGGGGGCTCTTAGGGCCCTCTCGGGCCGTCTTGGGTGCCTCTTGGGCCGTCTTGGGGCCGTCTGAGACCCGCCTCGGCGCCTCTTGGGCTGTCGTGGGCCGTCTTGGGCCGCTCCTGGGGTCGTCTTGGGTGCCTCTTGGGCCGTCTTGGGCGCCTCCTGGGCCGTCCTGGGGCCGTCCTGGGGCGTCTTGGGACCGTCTGGGGGCCCTCCTGGCCCGTCTTGGGGCTCTCTTGGGGTCCTCTTCGGCCGTCTTGGAGCGGTCGGGGGGGCTTCTTGGGCCGTCTTGGAGCGTCGGGAAGCCGACGAGGCGAGGAGGCCGAAAACATCGAAAAACACAATAGAAATCGACGATTTCTGTCGCTCGGGGCCCTCTTGGGAGGCCTCTTGGGAGGCCTCTTCGGGCGTCTTGGACGCCTCTTGGGCCGCCTGGGGCGAATCTCGGGCGTCTTGGGCCCATCTTTAAGCGTGCCGGGGCTCTCCGGGGCCGTCTTGGGGGCTTCTGGGGCCCTCTGGACATGTCCTGGGGCCTGCCTGGGCGGCCCGGGGCGGCCCGGGGCCAGCCCGGGGCGATTATTGGTCACTTGATCCTGCGCCCTTCTGGTACGCACTGGGCCCTGCAATGTAGTAGAGACCAGGGCTGACCCGTGGACTCCGTCCACGATATCTTTCTGGAATGATTCTCGGAAGAACGGGCTCCTGGGGGGGGGGGGGGCACCGGACGTGGCCATGTATGACAGCTGGGCCGTTTGAGCCCGCGAGGCTCTGGAAGGCGAAGGCTCCGAGGTGATGGCAAGATGCCTGGAGGAGAGCGTGGATTCGACGGGGCGCCCGAGCGGTGCGAATGGCCAAGATGGCTCAAGATGGCGTTCAGAGCGGTGAGAACGGCGAATGCTGCCCAAGATGTCGGGGGTCCGAGCGGCGCGAATGGCCAAGACGGTCCAAGATGGCTCTCAGAGGGCCTCCGAGGGCCACTATCGCTTACTGTAGGCTCGCTCTGGGCGCCAAAGGGCCCTGCGGACCATTTTTCTAAGATTATCCCGGCAAAGCAACCTAACAGCGATGTATAGGAGCATATCTGGAAGCATTCCCCTTCAGATTCAGATGAGAATCCAGATGTAGAATTCTGTTGTTCACGCAGTCGTAGTCGCATTCGCGATGACAGTCGCAGTGGCAACGGCAGTCGCAGTCACAGCCTCAGCCTCAGCCTGCCTCAGCCTCAGCCTCAGCCTGCCTCAGCCTCAGCCTGCCAGCCTCAGCCTCAGCCTCAGCCTGCCTCAGCCAGCCTGCCTCAGCCTCAGCCTCAGCCTGCCTCAGCCTGCAGCCTCAGCCTCAGCCTCAGCCTGCCTCAGCATCAGCCTGCCTCAGCCTCAGCCTCAGCCTGCCTCAGCCTCAGCCTCAGCCTGCTTCAGCCTCAGCCTCAGTCTGCCTTCAGCCTCGGCCTCAGCCTCAGCCTGCCTCAGCCTCAGCCTGCCTCGGCCGCAGCATCAGCCTGCCTCAGCATTCAAAATGTGGCCCAGGAATGGAGTTCTGGGAACTAGAAGAACACGAGGTGGCCTACAGTTGGCTCCGGGCATTCAAAATCATGCCCAGGAATGGAGTTCTGGGAACTTGAAGAGCACGAAGTGGCCTACAGTTGGCTCCGGGCATTCAAAATGTGGCCCGGGAATGGAGTTCTGGGAACTCGAAGAGCACGAAGTGGCCTACAGTTGGCTCCGGGCATCCAAAATGTGGCCCGGGAATGGAGTTCTGGGAACTCGAAGACCACGAAGTGGCCTACAGTTGGCTCCGGGCATCCAAAATGTACGCCGGGAATGGAGTTCTGGGAAGTCGAAGAGCACGAAGTGGCCTACAGTTGGCTCCGGGCATCCAAAATGTACGCCGGGAATGGAGTTCTAGCAGCGCCAAGAGCGATTTTGCGAGGATGTCCCAAGCGATTTGGGCTTCGACGGCAGCCGCGCCGGGTCCCGCCCCGGGTCCCGCCCCGACCCCCCTGAGGAGTCATGATGTTCTCTTTTGACCCCACTAGAAACCTATCAGTTTTCGCTGTTAGGTAAAAAAGTGCTTGCAGACCGCTTTGGGGGCCACTTGACATGGCATGGTGACGTTTTCGTGTCGTGACGGCTCCGGTGGGTTGCACGCGCGGCTGACAGCTGGGCTGTTTGAGCCCGCGAGGCTCTGGAAGGCGAAGGCTCCGAGGTGATGGCAAGATGCCTGGAGGAGAGCGTGGATTCGTCGGGGCGCCCAAGCGGTGCGAATGGCCAAGATGGCTCAAGATGGCGTTCAGAGCGGTGAGAATGGCGAATGCTGCCCAAGATGTCGGGGGTCCGAGCGGCGCGAATGGCCAAGACGGTCCAAGATGGCTCTCGGGTCCATCTTGGGGCGTCCCAGAGCCCTCTGGAGCCGTCTGGGGGGCCTGTTGGGGCCCTCTTGGCGCGTCTTGGGCCCATCTTGGGGCGTCCTGGGGCCCTCTGGGGCCGTCTTGGGCTGTCTTGGGGCGTCTTGGGACCGTCTGGGGGCCCTCTTGGCCCGTCTGGAGGCCCTCTTGCGGGCCGTGGTCTTGGAGCGGTCTTGGGGACCTCTTGCGCCGTCTTGGAGCGCAGGGACGGCGAAAAGGGGAGAATGCGAGAAACATCGAAAAACACAATGGAAATCGACGATTTCTCCCGCTCGGGGCCCTGCTGGGAAGCCTCTTGGGAGGCCTCTTGGGGCATTTTGGCCGCCTCTGGGGCCGTCTTGGCCCAATCATCGGCGTCTTGGGCCCATCTTGGGGCGTCCCGGAGCCCTCTGGGGCCGTCTTGGGGGCCTCTTGGGGCCCTCTTGGCGCGTCTTGGGCCTATCTTGGGGCGTCCCGGGGCCCTCTAGGGCCGTCTTGGGGGGCCGTCTTGGGCTGTCTTGGGGCGTCTTGGGACCGTCTGGGGGTCCTCTTGGCCCGTCTTGAGGCTCTCTTGCGGGCCTCGTCGGTGGTCTTGGAGCGGTCTTGGGGACCTCTTGCGCCGTCTTAGAGCGCAGGGACGGCGAAAAGGGGAGAATGCGAAAAACATCGAAAAACATAATGGAAATCGACGATTTCTCCCGCTCGGGGCCCTGCTGGGAAGCCTCTTGGGAGGCCTCTTGAGCATTTTGGCCGCCTCTGGGGCCGTCTTGGCCCAATCTTCGGCGTCTTGGGCCCATCTTGGGGCGTCCCGGAGCCTTCTGGGGCCGTCTTGGGGGCCTCTTGAGGCCCTCTTGGCGCGTCTTGGGCCCTCTGGGGGCCCTCTTGGTGTGTCTTGGGCCTGCTACGCTTTTTGACCAGAATCGCCCTTCTCGCACGCGCGGGTCCCTGCATTGTAGTATAGACTAGGGCTGACCCGCAGCCTTCCGGCCGCGGAATCTGCCCGCCATGGCTTGGACGTGGAAGTGGAGCGTCTCTGGGGCCTCGCGGGTAAGGGGAGGTTGGAGGGGACGGTGTGGATGGAGGAGGTGGCCGCTGGAGGGGGAGGTGGGCGAGGGATGCAGGCAAGCAGGCCTGAAGGCAGGAACGCGGTGGTGGAGGCGGTGTCAATGGAAGCGCACCCATGTAGGCATGACAGCTGTTTCTGACGCCGCAGTCTGTGTTCATCATAGCTTCTGCGGGGAGGGCAGCCGTGAGAAGTTATCTGCTCTTCGCCGGGGCCGAATGATAATTTGATGTGGTAGTGTGGTGACAATGGGGCCAGTGGGCGCGGCCTAGGAGGCCCGCAAGAGGGCGGCGAGACGTAACTCCCTAAGACGGGCCCCAGTGCGAGGACACGAATCGACCTTTCGAGCGCACCGCCCCAAGACGTCCCCAATGGCGCAGAGATGGCTCGCAGTGGGTCCAAGAAGCCCCCAAGACGATACTGGAAGTTCGACGCTCCCCAAGAGAGAAGCATCCAACGCCTCTTGGGGGCCGCTTGGGGGCCCTTTTCGTCCTCCTGGGGGTCTCTCGAAGCCCTCTTGGGCAATCTTGAGTGCGTCTTGGGCCGTCTTGGGGCGATGTGGAGCCGTCTTGGGCGCCTCTCGGCATCTTGGGACAGTCTTGGAGCTATCTTGGGCAAATATTAGGCGCTCTTGGGGTTGTCTTTGGTGTTTCTTGAGCCGTCTCGGGCGCCTCTGGAGCCGTCCCTGACGACCCAGAGACCGTCTTGGAGACTGTCCAAACGGAAAGGCTAGGAGACGGGGCGGTGGGGGCATCTACAGCCGTCTTGGAGACGGGGCGGTGGGGCCGTCTTGGGCCATTGTTAACTGCTCTTGGGGCTGTCTTGGCTGCGTCTTGGGCAGTCTCGGGGCCCTCCTGGGGCCCTCCTGGGAAGCCTCTTCGGCGTCTCTTGGACCGTCGTAGAGGCGTCTTGGGCCGTCTTGGCGCCGCAAAAGGCAGTCTTGGCTTGTCGTGGAGCGCTCTTGGAGCGTCTTGGGGATACCTGGGGCCGTCCTGGGAGCCTCTTGGTGTCACCCTGGGGCCGTTGTGGGCGCCTCTTGGGCTCTCTTGACGCCCTCTCGGGCCGGTTTTCGTGCGTCTTGGAGGCCTCTTGGGCCGTTTTGAGGCGGTCGTGGGGACCTGGAACCAGCTTCTGCGCCATATTCCCGTAAAGCAGCGCATGCTGGAAGTGAGCGTTTTTCTTCGGGAAAACAATGATTTTCGCCTCTGGGGGCCATCCTTGGACGCCTCTTGGGCGTCTCTGGAGCCGTCGTGGAGGCCTCCTGGGCCGTCTTGGGTGTGTTTTCGGAGGTCTTGGGCTCTCTTGGAGCGCTCTTGGGCCGTCTTGGGGGTGTCTGGGGCCGTCCTGGGCGCCTCCTGGGAGCATCTTGGGGCCGCCTGGGGGCCGTGTTGGGCGCCTCTTGGGTCTCTGGACGCTCTCGCGGGCCGGTTTTCGTGCCTCTGGGGGGCCTCTGGGGCCGTCTTGGGGCGGTCGTCGGGGCCTCTTGTCCCATCTTCTGCGCCATACTCCCGACAAGCAGTGCGTGCTAAAATTTGACGTTTTTCGTTGGAAAAACAATGATTTGGACCTGTGGGGGCCATCCTGGGACGCCTCTTGAGCGTCTCTGGGGCCGTCGTGGAGGCCTCCTGGGCCTTGTCGGGGCCGTTTTCGGCGGTCTGGAGCTTTCTTGGAGCGCTCTTGGGCCGTTTTGGGGGTGTCTGGGGCCGTCCTGGGCGCCTCTGGGGCCGCGTGAGCGCCTCTGAGACGTCCCCGGAGCCGTTGTGGGGCATCTTAAGTCCATCAAGACAGGGACCCTTCCCGCACGCACGGGTCCCTGCATTGTAGAGAAGACTAGGGCTGACCCGTGGACTCAGTCCACGACATCTTTCTGAAATGGTTCTCGGAGGAACGGCGCAGATTGTACAGAAAATCTACAAATACGGCGGCGGCTCGGGCGGCGGCAGCGAGACCGCGCCTTCGTGTCCGAGCTCTTGCAGCGCTCCAGCAGCTTGGCCCAGCGCACTGCTCGTTCACCCCCCTCCTATTGAGCACAGTTTCGAAGTCTCTCGGGGATGTGCGTCGAAGTCGAAGCCCATCTGAGGCGTCTCAGGAGCGCTCGGGGAAGGGCTCGGGAGGCCATCGGGGAAAGCCACCGAAAGCGCCGGGGAGGCTCGCAAGGATCTACAGGGAGGGCCCAAGAGAGCTTCAAGAAAATTTGAAAGTCTGTAAAATCTTTAGAGAAACCGCTGTTGGGTCGGCCATCACCTCCGGCGATCCAGTCGCATCACTGCCAACGGGAGGGTTTGTTCGCCATGTCCCATTCTGTTCGCCCAGAGGGTCTGTGGAGGCCTTTGGGCGAACAGAACGGGACAGGGTAAGGAATGGGGAAGACTTGTCCGAATCTCCTGGGCCCCCCAGGTGCTCGTCCGAAGAATGCGGAGAGGTCCCAGGGTCATATCAATTGGCTGCTGTCCCAGGGGTCCAGTCTGCTTGGCCCGAAGAGTTTGCCAAGGCCCCTGGGGAACAGAATGGCACAGCATATCGGGCAAAGGGGGGCGGTAGCTGGCCTGTCAGACCCGGCGTTCGTCTTCTGCCCAAGCGGCGCGGGGCCCACGGGCCCCAGGGTTGGCGGCCCGCTGGGTTTCCTCTTGTTCGCCCACAGGGTTGGAGGAGGCCGCGTTGGCTCCCTCAAAGGGCCGTCTTGGAGCCGTCCAGGCCCGTCTTGAGGGCACCGTGTGCCGTGATGGGGCCGTCTTGGTTCGTCGTGCCCCTCATGGGCCGTCCGTAGGCCGTCCTGGGCCCATCGGGGTCCTCGTGGGGCTGTCTTGGAGCCGTCTGGGACCGTGAGGCGGCCGCCTTGGAGTCGTCTTTGGCCCCTCCTGTGCGCCTCCTTGGGCCGTCCTGGGCCCAGCAGGGGCCGTGTTGGCACCCTCTTGGGGCTGTCTTGGAGCCGTCTTGAGCCGTCGCAGCGCGCCTTGGGTTGTGCTGGGTCCGTCTTGGCCCGTCTTGGGGCCTTCCTGGGCGTTTCCTCGGACACTCCTGGGACTTTCTGGGGCCTCTTGGTGCATCGGACCGCCGAAACGGCGGGAAACGCAAAGGGTGTAACAGGAAACAATGGAAAATTAACAATGTTTGCCAGCTGGGGCTCTCTTGCCATCTTGGCCCAGGGCGCGTCCTTGGGCCGTCCTGGGCGCACCCTCCTGGGACCGTCTTGGAATCGTCTTGGGCCGTCTTGAGCGCGCCTTGGGCCGTCCTGGGCCCGTCTGGGGCCGTGTTGGCACCCTCGCGGCGAGGAAGCTCGGAGGCGGGCTCGAGGCCTCTTTGGGGCCATTTTGGAAGCTGTTGGGGCCTCTGTTGGGGCCTCGTTTGGGCTCCTTGGGAGCCTCCTGGGGCCTCTTCGGGGGATTCTTGGCGGCCCCTTGGGGCCTCTTGGGGGCCTGTTTGGGCCTCCTGGCGCCCTCTTGGGGCGGAAGGCTCGGATTTTCGGTCCGTGGTCCCCCTCTTGGCCCCCTCTTGGGCCTGTCTTCGGGCCCTCGTGGGCCGTCTTGAGCGTCTCTTGGGTCGTCTTGGGGCCCTCTTGGGCTGTCTTGGGGCGCTCTTGGAAACCTCTTGGGCCGTTCTGGGGCGCTCTTGGAGGCCTCTTGGGCCGTCTTCGAGCGTCGGAAAGCGGAAAAGGCGAGAAGGCCAAAATCCTTCCAAAACCGTCGTAAAGCGGATGATTTTGAGGCCCAAAACCGTCCAAAACCTCCTGAGGCGGTCCCCTCGTCCGCCCCCCTCGCTTCGAAGCAGTTGGGCTCCTGGGGGCCTCTTGGGCCTCTCTGGGCTCGTCTATCGCGCCCCTTGGGCTGTCGTGGGGCCCCCGAGGGCCTTCTTGGGCGGTCCTCGGGCCGTCTTGGAGCCATCTTGGGCCGCTCTTCGGCCATCTTGGGGTCCCGTTGGCCTGTCTTGGGCGCCTCTGGGGCCGTCCTGGGGCCGCCTTGGACCGTCTTGGGGCCCTCTTGGACCGTCTGGGGGTCCTCTGGGGGACCTCGTGGACCGTCTTGAAGCGGTCTTGGATGCCTCCGGGGGGGTGTCGGAGCGTCGGGAAGCCGAAAAAGCGAGGAAGCAAAAAACCTCGGAGAATATATAACAAAAAAAAAAAAAAAACGATTTTGGCCTCTCGGGGCTCTCTTGGGAGGCCTCTTGGGAGGCCTATTGGGCCGTCTTGGGGAGCTCTTGGGCCGTTTGGAGACCTCTTTTGGGCTCCTGGGGGCCTCGTGGGCCTCTCTGGGCTCGTCTATCGCGCCCCATGGGCTGTCGTGGGGCCCCCGAGGGCCTTCTTGGGCGGTCCTCGGGCCGTCTTGGAGCCATCTTGGGCCGCTCTTCGGGCCATCTTGGGGTCCCGTTGGCCTGTCTTGGGCGCCTCTGGGGCCGTCCTGGGGCCGCCTTGGACCGTCTTGGGGCCCTCTTGGACCGTCTTGGGGTCCTCTTGGGGACCTCGTGGACCGTCTTGGAGCGGTCTTGGATGCCTCTGGGGGGGTTCGGAGCGTCGGGAAGCCGAAAAAGCGAGGAAGCAAAAAACCTCGGAAAAAAACAATGAAAATCAACGATTTTGGCCTCTCGGGGCTCTCTTGGGGGCCTCTTGGGAGGCCTGCTGGGCCGTCTTGGGGAGCTCTTGGGCCGTCTTGGGCCAATCTCGGGCGTCTTGGCCGGATCATTGCGCGTCTCGGGGCCCTCTTGGGCCGCCTTCGAGGCATCTTGAGCGGACCGGAGCCGTCTTTGAGCGGCTCGGAGCCGTCTTTGGGCCGTCGGGGCGGCCTCCGGAGCGTCTCGGAGCCGTTTCCGGCCATTTGACGCTTTTTCCTTCCGGCACGCGGTTCCTCCGGCCATATAGCATAGACTAGGGCTGACCCGTGGACTACCGTCCACGAGTGCCAGAGGATTGAGCGTGCGCTCGTTGCTGCTTATTGCTTCAGGGTGCGCTGTTTGCTTGATGATCCTGACGGCGTCTGGAGCAGCGCTAGCATCAGCAGCAGCAGCAGCAGCAGCAGCAGCAGCAGCAGATCCAGCACCATCGGCAGTAGCAGCAGCAACAGCTGCAGCAGCAGCTCCAGCAACAACAGAAGCAACGCGGACCTCCAGGGGCCTCCCGGGGGCCTTCTCGTCCTCGTCCTCCTGGTCCTCGTCCTCGTCCTCGTCGTCGTCGTCGTCGTCGTCGTCGTCGTCGTCGTCGTCGTGGTCGTCGTCGTCGTCGTGGTCGTCGTCGTCGTCGTCGTCGTCGTCGTCGGCGTCGCGTCGTCGCCGCTGTCGTCGTCGTCGTCGTCGTCGTCGTCGTGGTCGTCGTGGTCGTCGTCGTCGTCGTCGTCGTCGTGTCGTCGTCGTCGTCGTCGTCGTCGTCGTCGTCGTCGTCGTCGTCGTCGTCGTCGTCGTCGTCGTCGTCGTCGTCGTCTTGGTCGTCGTCGTCGTCGCTGTCGCTGTCGTCGTCGTCGTCGTCGTCATCGTCGTTTCCGTCCTCCTCGTCCTCATGCTCCTCCTCCCCTCCTCTCGCCCTCCTCCTCCTCCGTCTTATTCCCTTCCTCCTGTCCAGCCTGCTGCTTGTCGTGCCAGCAGTGCCGCGTGCTGTAGCAGGCTGTTCCCAGCGGAGGCATCGGGGAAGCGGCGGGGGGGCCCTCCGATACCCGGGAGGGGGTCCTCGTGGGGCTCTGTGGGAGGCTCTTGAGAGCTCTTGGGAGCGCCTCTGAAGCCTTCTGGGTGCCTCTGGAGAGCGCCCAGGGGCCTCTTGGGAGAGCCTCCGGGGCCTTCTGGGGGCCTCTCGGGGGCGTCTTGGAGCCTTGCTGGCCGTGGAGGGGCCGGGAAGGGGGGAAGCGCTCCGAACTGGACCCTCTTGGGCGTCCCTTGGGGCCGTCTGGGGGGGTTCTTGGGCCGTCTTGGGGGCCCCGGGAGCTCGATCGGGGGCCTCTGGGGCCGTCTTGGGGACTCTCTTGGAGGCCCCCCGGGCAGCATGGGCCCGATTTCGGACGCCCGCGGTGCCGTGGTGGGCGTCTTGGGGCGGGCGGGAGGAGCACCACGAGAAACGTCAAAAACCCTTGAGAATATCAATAGTTTTGCGGCTTCGGGGCCCTCGTGGGGGTCCCCTGGGAGCTCCGTGAAAGCTCGCAGGGGCCCTCCGAGCCCGTCCTGGGGCCCTCTCGGGCTCGCTGGGGAGCTCCCAGGAAACTCTCGAAGCCTCCGTCGGGGCCATCATGGGCCGTCCTGGGGGCTGTGCCGGGCCGGGACGGCGCCATCCCACGGGCGGGGCCCCGGGGGCGCCGCCGCGGGTGACCATCGCTCGCCCCTCTCGCAAGCGCAAATGCCCAGTATTGTAATATAGATAGGGCTGTCTGACCCGTGGACTCCGACTACGACATCTTTCTGGAATGGTTCTCGGAGGAGCGGCGGAGATTTTGTCGAACACCTATAAGCACGGCGGAGGCCGGGGCGGCGGCAGCGAGACCGCGCCTTCGTGTCCGAGCTCGAGCAGCGCTCCAGCAATTTGGCCGTCGCGTGGCCGCCGTCGTCGTCGTCGTCATCGTCGGCGTCGTTGTCGTCGCCGCCGCGAGGCCGCCGTCGTACCCGTCGTAGTCGACGTCGTTATCGTGGTGGTGGTGGTCGTCGTCGTGGCTTGTGGGCACCGGAAAGAAGCTGGGGACGTCGGTAGAACTGGCCCGTGCACTCCGTCCACGAAATCTGCACAAACTTGCATCTGATTGTGGGCCCGACCTCACATTCCGCGCATGTTACTGCGTGTTGCTTCTTGCTGCCGCTTTTGGGTACTCTTGGTAGTGCTTGAGGCCGCTGCTGAGTGTTCTTGCTGCTTGCGGCTGCAGGTCGTTGCTGATGGCCACTTCCGCTTGGTGCGCGCTTCTACCCGCTGCCTGCCGCTGCTTGCTGCTGCTGTGTGCCGCCGCTGCTGCTGTCTGCCTCGTGCCCACGGGAGAGATCGATGCTGCCCCAGGGCACTCGAAATCTCACACGGCGGACTGCGCAGGGGGGCTCACTGTGGACGCGCAGGGGAGCCCCGTCCTTTTGGGCGCCGTCTCCGCGCCCCTCTGGGATCAGACTGTGTTGGGGACTGCGCTCCCTGGAGGCCTCTGGTGTATCTCGCCTCACTTGGGCGGCAGCGGCGAAGGCCGCCCTGGAGCTGCGAGGCAATAGCAAAGAAGCAGCGCCCATGTGGGTGTGCATTATTCGGCGCTCTTGCGCTCGCGCCCGCACCCACGGAGAAGGGCAACGCTCCCTGTGCGGCCACTGATGGCGGGCGCTTTCGTCTCCTTGGGAACCGTTTGGGGGCCTCTCGGAGTTTATTTTTGGCCTCCTTGGGGCCTTTTGGGACCCCCTTGGACCGTCTTGCGGCCTCCTGGGGGCCTCTTGTGGCCCTCTTGGGCCGTCTTGGGTGCCCCATGGGGCCGTCTTGGGGCCGTCTGCGGCCGTCTTGGACACCTCTGGACCCATCTTGGGACCGTCTTCAGGCAATTGGGCGGTCTTCGGCCACTCTTGGGGCTGCCTTGGGTGACTCTTGTGCCGTCGTGGGCGCCTCAGGAGCGGTCCTGGGGCCGTCTTGGGCCGTCCTGAGGCCGTCGGGGGCCGTCTTGGGAACCTCATGGGGGCCTCCTGAAACGTCTTGGGCCGATCTTGGGGGCCCGTATTGTCGTCGTGGACGCTTTGAAAACGAAAAACACGGGAGTTGCGAAAATATGCGTTTCCCCAGGTTTCGGGACGATGTTTGCTTGTGCGAGCTCTCTCGGGCGTCTTCTGGGAGCGCACTTGGAGCTTTTTGGGGGCCTCTTGGGCCGTCTGGAAGCTATCTTGAGCGTCTTCGAGCGCTCGTGGACTATCTCGGAGGCCCTCTTGGACCGTCTCGGGGCCGTCCGGGGCCCTCGAGCCTCCGTGGGGAAGCCCTCCGAGGCCGTCGTGGAGCGCCTGGGGGCCGCCCGGGAGCTCGCGGGGCCCCGCCGGAGGGCTTTACTGACATTTGGCCGTTTTTCCCTTCTGGCACGCGCTTCTGCCGGCCGTGTAGGAGAGACTGGGGCGGACCCGCGGCCTCCTGGCCGCGGAATCTGCACGCCATGGTGTGGACGTGGAAATGGAGCGTCTCCAGGGCCTCGCGGGGAGGGGGAGGTTGGAGGGGACGGTGTGGATGGAGGAGGTGGACGCTGGAGGGGGAGGTGAGCGAGGGATGCAGGCAAGCAGGCCTGAAGGCAGGAACGCGGTGGTGGAGACGGCGTCAATGGAAGCACACTCATGTAGGCACGACATGGTGTGGGCAGAAGCTGTTTCTCACGCCGCGCTCTGTGTTCATCATAGTTTCTGCGGGGCGGGTCGCCGTGATAATTATCTGCTCTTCGCTGGGGCCGAATGATAATTTTACCTGGTAGTGTGGTGAGAATGGGGGCGGTGGGCCGGCCTAAGAGGCCCGCAAGAGGGCACCGAGAGAGCCCAAGAGGTCTCCAGGACGGGCCAAGAGACTTCCCAGACGGCCCAAGAGAGCCCCACGACCTCCCTAAGACGGGCCCCCGTGTGAGGACACGGATCGACCTCTCGAGCGCACTGCCACAAGACGTCCCCAAAGGCCCAGAGATGGCTCCCAGAGGGCCCAAGAGGCCCCCAAGCAACGCTGGAAGTTCGACGCTCCCCAAGAGAGAAACATCCAAGGCCTCTTAGGGGCCGTTTGGGGGCCTCTTTTCGTCCTCCTGGGAGTCTCTCGGGGCCCTCTTGGGCCTTCTTGAGTGCTTCTTGGGCCGTCTTGGGGCGGTGTGGGGCCGTCTTGGGCGCCTCTCGGGCCATCTTGGGGTCCGTCTTGGGGCCATCTTGGGCCGTTATTGGGCGCTCTTGGGGCTGTCTTGGGTGCCTCTTGGGCCGTCTCTGGCGCCTGGGGCCGTCTCGGGCCGTTTTGGGGACCCTCCTGGGAGCGTCTGAGAAGTCTTGGGGCGATCTTGGGGGCCTGTACAGCCGTCTTGGAGACTGCGCAGACGAAAAGAACGGACATAGGAAAAATATACGCTTCCCGATGGGAATGGCACGATTTGTGCCTCTTGGGGCTCTCGTAGGGGTCCTTCTGGGCCGTCTCGGGAGCCTCCTGGCCTGCCTTGGAAACCTCTGGGGCCGCCCTGGGGCTCACTTGGGATCCCCTTGGGGCGTCCGGGCGCCCTCTTGAACGTCTCTGAGCCGTCTTGGAACCGTTATTGGGCGCTCTTGGGGCTGTCTTGGGTGCCTCTTGGGCCGTCTCGGGCGCCTCCGGAGCCGTCCCGGGGCCGTCTCGCGCCGTTTGGGGACCCTCCTGGGGGCGTCTGGGGGCGTCTTGGGGCGATCTTGGGGGCCTGTACAGCCGTCTTGGAGACTGCGTGGACGATTTCTGTCTCTTGGGGGAATGGCACGAGTTTTGTCTCTTGGGGCTCTACTGGGGGTCCTCCTGGGCCGTCTCGGGAGCCTCCTGGCTTGCCTTGGAGGCCTCTGGGGCCATCCTGGGACTCGCTTGGGCTCCTCTTGGGGCGTCCGGGCGCCCTCTTGATGTGTCCGAGCCGTCTCGGGGCCATTTTGGAGCATCTTGGGACTGCCGAGGCCGTCTCGGAGCGCCCGGGGGACTCGCAGGGCGCCCCGGAGGGCACGGGGAGCCTGAGGGACAAAGACCTTCTCGCAAGCAAAGGTCCCGCATTGTAGAAAAGACTAGGGCGAACCCGTGGATTTCGTCCACGTCATCTTGGGCCGGTCTTGGCTCGAGATGGCCGTCTTGGGCCAGTCTCGGCTCGAAATGGCGAGAAGGTGGAAGTCTTTCAAAAGCCACCGGAAATCAGTGATTTCGTTTGCCGCGGCACGTCTGGACGGCCTCTGGGGCCGGGTAGGGGCCGTCTCGGAGTTCCCTGTGACCCCTCTTGGGCAATTCTTGGGGCCCGTCTGGGGACTCCTGTGGGCTCTCTCGCGCCGTCTTGGGTCTCTCTTGGGCCGTTTTAGGCTCCTCCGAGAGGCGTCTTGGAGCACTCCTGAGCTGTCTTGGGGCCCTTGCCGAAGCCTCTTGAGTCCTGGAGCATTCGTGGGGGGCCCAGGAGTGGTCTTGGGCAGCTTTGACCTCGAAATCGCGAGAACCTGAAAATCAAGCGAAAACCATAAAAGAACAAATTTTGTTTAGCCGCCGCGAGCCATCTGAACTGCCTCTGGGGCTGTCTTGGAGCCATTTTGGTGCTCTTGGGCTGTCTCGGAGCTCTCCGTGAGCCCTCTTGGGCGGCTCTTGGGGCACGTTTAGGGGCTCCTGGTGGCTCTCTCGGGCCGTCTCGGGACTCGCGTGGGCCGTCTTGCACTCCTCCAGGAATCGTCTTGGAGGTTTCATGAGCCATCTTGGCGCCCTTGCCGGAGCTCTTGGGCGGCCTTGGGCGGCCTTGCCGGAGCGTTCTGGGGGGCCCCGGAGCGTTCTGGGGGGGCCCCGAGACACGTCCTGGGCCGCTCTTGGCTCGAAATCGCGAGAACCTGAAAATCAGGCAAAAACCATAACAAATCAATAATGTTGACCGCCGCGAGCTGTTTGGACGGCCTCTGGGGCCGTCTTGGGGCCATGCTGAGGCCCTTGTGGGAGGCCCAAAGACATACGAACACTATGTGTTTTCCTTGGAGGCGCGCGCCCGACCCGGACATGTAGTACACCCATATTGTAGTACATCGTTTCCCTAGCGGCGTGGCCAGAAAGCGCCCGCCACGACGCACATACTACAAGATTGCTCGGCGCACGCGTCGCCCCTTTTGGGGGCGACGACACACAGTGTGCGCATGTTGGTTGGCGGCGCGCACAAAGGGGGTGGAGGGAGGGGGAGGGCTTCTTAGAAGGAGGCTGCTTCATAGAAGGCGCCGGCCTTACATCTGTAGAGAAGGCCCGCGCCTTCTAAGAAGTAAATCATCGAAACATCGCCCCCTGACTATGTTTTGACTATTTTTGAATATTCCTCCTGTGGAGGGACATGCCCGACTTAACCGTTTCCCTTCACGCACGCGCTCCCCCAGGCCATGTAAGGAGAGATGCCGTCGGGCTGCAGCCTCGCCTCCCGCATCTCGCGCAGCAACGCCAGAGCTCGCTGCCACTGCTCGCCCTTCTGGCACGCGCTGATCCCAGCGTTGTATGTGAACACGTCGGGGCTGGTGGCTGACTTCGAGTGTCTTGGGAGAGTCTGAGCTATCTCGGAGTGGTCCATGGAGGGTTCTTGTGGCATCGAAGGCTTCCCGCAGTCTAGTCTCGATGCAGCCTTTTGCGGGAAGAGGCGGAGGAGGAGGAAGAGGCGGAGGAGGAGGAGGAAGAGGAGGAGGAGGAGGAGGAGAGCGGTACTGGAGATGGGAGGAGTGAAGGATACCAGAGGAGGATGCCGAGGTAAAGAAGATAGCAGAAGGTCCCCATTGTTACCCCAAAGGAAGGGGAGGTGTAGGAGGAAGAGCAGTCCAGCGAGAGGGAGGTGCAGGCTCGCAGACGAGGAAGCCAGGGTAGAGAAGAGAGAAGAAAGCCCCCCTTGTCACCCCTAATCGCTGGGAGGAGGCCCGAGACGTGCTGGGGACCAGGGGGCAGAGGAGGATGGAGTGAGGAGCATGAGCGAGCAGGAGGCCGAGGAGGAAGAGAGTAGCTGTGGAGCGAGGGCGGTATTTGGATTCCTTTGGAGGCCTTCAGAGACAGAAAAGGGTGCGAGTGCTGCTGCAGGGGCTCCGAGGTGTCTACATGTCCCCTTTGCCACCCCGATTCGGCTGTGTGGGGACCCTAGGGTGCCAGAGCGGCTGGAGCTTGGAGACAGGGGAGCCAAGGAGAAGGATCAGGAGGAGGAGGAGGAGGAGGAGGAGGAGGAGGAAGGAGGAGTGAGAGAAGAGAGCTAAACGGGGAGGCTCGTTGGGCCTTGTTATGGTTAAGAGGCTTTGTTGAAGGCTACCTGGGAGGCACAAGGGCGGGAAGCTCTCTTGGGAGCTTCGTCGGAATTATCGGACTATCTTGGGATGGTCTGGGGCGCCTCGAGTTGTCTGGGGCTTCGCTCGGGGTCAGCGGCTTTCTTTGGGGCTTCTGGGGTTCCAGAGACGGCGAAAGGGTGGCGTGGCCGATGGCGCTCTGCTCAAAGCTCCTTGGCAAGTGTCGGAGTCTCGTGGGGGACTGTGAGGCATCGGAGTGGTCCTGGGAAGGAGTGGCCCTGGGAAGGCCCTTGGCCCACTGGGAACTGCGGGAGACTCGTCGTCTGGACTGCCTTCGGACCCTCCTGGAGGCCTCTTGCGGGGTCCCTCTGGAGCCTCCGAGGCGCTTCTGAGGCCCTATTGGAGCACTCTTGGGCCGCCGTGGGGGCTTGTAGGGTTCGGTTGGGCACGTCCTCCTACAAGGGGAGCTTGAATGGAAAATCAAAAATACCCAAGCAGTACGCAAAAATACAAAAACAACAACAAAAACAAAAACTATGTTTGAATATTCCTCCTGTAGAGGGACAGGCCCGACTTAATGGTAGGACCGTCCTGGGGCCATCTGGGAGGGCTGTTGATGTTGGGAATCTTGGGACGTCTGGGTGCTATGTTGGATGGTTCGCGCCGTTTGAGAGCCCGCTCGATCCCTCTTCGGCAGCTCTTGGGGCCCTATTGGGCCATTCGGGGGATCTCCTGAGCCGTCTCGGGGGCCTCTCAAGCTGTCCAGGGGCAATGTTGGCAGCATCGGGCCGCCTTGGAACCCGCTTTGGGACCTGTTGGGCAGCTCCTGGAGCCCTCTTAGGGCTGTTAGGGGGCCACCGGGGGCTCTATGAGGCTGTCTTGGGCGTTGCTGGGCAATCTTCGGGCCCTCTGGGGCCGTCTTGGGGCACTTGACGGGGCCTCCTGGACCGTCTTGGGGCGATCTGGGATGGCCCTGGAACCTTCTGGGGCCGGTTGTGGTCCGAAATGGTGAGAACATGGGAAACCTTTAAGATTAGCCTGACGAAGGACCCAACCATAAGCAGCTGTGGATATCGCGTTCTGGGTCCATCTTTCGACGGGCCTCCCGATGGGGCCACGAAACGTGTGAAGGGTGTGCCGAAATGGGCGGGGAAGCGCATGCGAACCCTGCTACTGGGGCCTCTGGTGGAGCTCCCTATGGGGCCACGAAACGATTGAGGGGTGTGCCGAAATGGGCGGGGAACCGCATGCGAACCCTGCCACTGGGGCCTTCGGTGGAGCTTCCTATGGGGCCACGAAACGTGTGATGGGCGGGGAACCGCATGCGAACCCTGCCACTGAGGCCTCCGGTGGAGCTCCCTATAGGGCCACGAAACGTGTGCGGGGTTTGCCGAAACGGGCGGGGAACCGCATACGAACCCTGCAACTGGGGCCTTCGGTGGAGCTCCCTATGGGGCCACGAAACGTGTGAGGGGTGTGCCCAAATGGGCGGTGAACCAAAGGCGAACCCTGCCACTGGGGCCTCCGGTGGAGCTCCCTCTGGGGCCATGAAACGTGTGAGGGGTGTGAGGGGTGTGCCGAAATGGGCGGGGAACCGCATGCAAGCCCTGCCACTGGGGCCTTCGGTGGAGCTCCCTATGGGGCCACGAAACGATTGAGGGGTGTGCCGAAATGGGTGGGGAACCGCATGCGAACCCTGCCACTGAGGCCTCCGGTGGAGCTCCCTATGGGACCACGAAACGTGTGAGGGGTGTGCCGAAATGGGCGGGGAGCCGCGTGCGAACCCTGCTACTGGGGCTTTCTGTGGAACCCCCTCTGGGGCCACGAACTGTTTGAGGGGTGTGCCGACATGCGGAGGGCAGAGGCAAGGAGGGGGAGAAGGGAGGAGGGGGAGGAGGGGGGGGGGGGGAGGAGGAGGAGGAGGAGGAGGAGGAGGAGGAGGAGGAGGAGGAGGAGGGAGGAGGAGGAGGAGGAGGAGGAGGAGGAGGAGGAGGAGAAGGAGGAGGAAGAAGAGGAGGAGGAGGAGAGGAGGAACGCGGCGACCGTCTCTTCAAAACGAGGACCCAACACCACAGGATGGTTGGGAAATGCGAGGAACTCTGGGAGCGTCTTGGAAGCCTGTTAGGCGGCCTTGGGAGCCTCCCGGGCGTCTGGAAGCCGTCTTGGGGCCGTCTGAGGCCTTCTTGGGGCCACCGTAAGCAGTCTCGGGCTCACCCTGCGACCCTCCGGAAGCGTCCTGGGGCCCCTGGGCCGCCCGGGAGCGCGCCCGAGCCGGCTGGCACGACTTTGGGCCGTTAGGTCCTCCGCCGTTCCCGCACGCGGCGCCGCCAGCATTGTAGTGTAGACTAGCGTGAACCCGTGGATTCAATCCACGGCGTGCTGAGCCTGGGACTCGCACACCGTGGGTGAACAGCTCGTCGAAGTTGAACAGCTCGGGCGTCCCTGGGGCCGTGTCGGGGGCCCTGTGAGCCTGTCTGGAGCGTCTCGAAGGCCTCTTGCGGTTTCTGGGCGCCTCTGGGGCCGTTCCCAGGCTGTCCCTGGAGCCTCCTCTAAACTGATTGCGCGTGCGTGCTGTGAGGTTGCTGTCACAAGGACCCCTGAGGTTAGCTGCGGGGTTTGCTGCAGGTTCCGGGAGCCGGGACTGGAGGCTGTCTTCGAACATCCTGGGGGAGGGGGCTGCGCCATCTCGGAGTGGTCCTGGGAAGGATCTCGGGGTCTTGGGGCTGGGCTGTCTTGGGGGCCACCGAGGGCGCTACTCGACCGTGGAGCGAGAAGAAGGCTGCAGGTCCTCCCTGTCACCCCTCAGAGGCGGAGTGGAGGCCCTGGAGCGGCCAGAGCCTCGATGAGGGGAGGAGGAAGAGATCCGAGGAGGTCCGCCATGTCACCCCTTTATCGGCCGTAGGGGAGGGAGTTCTTGAGGGCAACTCTGGGCCATGTCGGAGTGGTCCTGGGAGCGCTCTTGGGAGCTCCGCGGGAACTGTGGGAGTCTCTTCCTGGGACCGTTCTTGGGAGCTCAGTGGGAACTGTCGGAATCTCTTGGCAAGCGTCGGAGTCTTGTGGGCGATTCTGGGGCATCTCGGAGAGGCCGTGGGACCGCTGTTGGGAGCTCTGTGGGGACTGTCGGAGACTCTTGGGAGGCTCTTGGGCATCTCGGAGTGGTCTGGGGCTTGCTTTTGGGATCTGGGGCTTTCTTGGAGGCGTTTGGGGTTTGAGAGACGACGAAAGGGTGCCGTGGCTCGAGGCACTCTCCTTGGGACCTCCTTGGGAACCATCGAAGTCTCTTGGGAGAATCTGGGGCACGCGAGAGTGGTCCTTGGAGGGCCCTTGGCCCTTTGGGGACCGCGGGGAAGGGCGTTGTCTGGGCTCACTTCGGCCCCTCTTCGAGCACTCGTTGGGGTCTCTCTGGAGCCTCTAGGGGCCCTCCTGGCCCATTTCGGAACTTCTTGGGCCGTCTAGGAGGCCTCTTGGGCCATCCTGGGGCCATGTAGGGGGTCTCCCGCCGTCTTGGAGCTCGCTTTGCTGTTTGTTGGGCAGCTCCTAGGGCCCTTTTGGGGCTGTCTTGGGGGCCACCAGGAGCTCTATGAGGCTGTCTTGGGCTTTGCTGGGCAATCTTCGGGCCCTCTGAGGCCGTCATGGGGCACTGGGCCTCCTGGACCATTTTGGAGTGATCTGGGGGATGGCCCTGGAGCCGTCATGGGCCGTCATTGGCCCGAGAAGATGGAAAATCTCCAAAAGCAAAAGCAAACATATGATTTGGGCCTCGAGAAGCCGTCATCGGGGTACGGGTTCAGCTGTTTTCCGAGGCAACTGGCACGTCGTCGGACCGTCTTGGGCCGACACAAGATTCCGTTCGGGTCCTCCTTGGCCGTCCTCGCGCGTTCCGGGGCGTTCCAGAGCTGTCTTGGCGCTGTCAGAGGCCGTGTTGGGGCCACCGAGGGGCTCTCTGGAGCCGTCGGAGAGCACCAGGGCGCTTCGGGCGCTCGGGGGCCGCTTTTTCACTACAATCCCTTGCCGCACGCGCAACGCCCAAAACTGTAGTACAGATACCGTTGGGCTGCAGCCTCGCCTCCCGCATCTCCACTGCTCGCCCTTCTCGCAAGCGCTGATCCCAGCGTTGTAGCTGATGCCGTTGGGCTCCAGCTTCGCCTCCCACATCTCGCTCAGCAGCGCCAGCGCCCGCTGCCACTGCTCGCCCTTTTCGCACGCGCTGATCCCAGCGCTGTAGCTGACTAGCGCGAACCCGTGGATTAATTACGCGGCGTGCTGAGCCTGGGACTCGCACACCGTGGGTGAACAGCTTGTCGAAGTTGAATCGGGTGTCGCTGGGGCCGTGTTGGAGGCTTGTTGGGCCCTCCTGCGAGCCTGTCTGGGGCGTCTTGACGGCCTCTTGAGGTTTTTGGGCGCATATGCGGCTGTTCCAGGGCTGTCCCCAGAGCCTCTACTGGGGGATAGCCCGGGAACCTTCTTGTGCGTGCGTGCTGTGAGGTTGCTGTCAGGTCCCCCATCATCACCCCTGAGGTTAAGTTAGCTGCAGGGTTTGCTGCAGGCTCTGGGAGCTGGGGCTGGAGGCTGTCTTCGAATATCCTGGGGAAGGGGCTGCGCCATCTCGGAGTGGTGCAAGGAGGGATCTCGTCGTCTTGGGGCTGTCTTGAGGACTACCCAGGGCTCTACTCGGCCGTAGGGGGGGGAGCGAGATGCTGGCCCCCGCAGTGTCTGCACGGTCTCCCCCCTGTCACCCCCTCATCGGCCGTAAAGGGGGAGCGACCGAAGTGGCTGCAGGTCTCCCCTGTCACCCCTAACAGGCGGAGAGGAGGCCCCTGCTTGGGTGCCTTGGGTGGAGGTCTGAGGGCTCGCCGCTCTGGGGCTGGGCGCCCCGGAGACTCACTTGGCGGCCCGCGGAGTGCATCCAAAGCAGGCGCGACGAAGCCGCAGCAGAAGAGCTCGTTGGACCTGAGCAGCTGCGCGAAGCTGCGGGTCTGCAAGAGCTCTGAGGGCTCAGACGTCCGGAACACGCGTGTGAGGCTCTCGAGAAGGTCAGGGGGAGCTCAGAGTGGTCCAGGGTCCGAGCTGGGGTCTGGGGCGTGGCGCGCCTGGGGTACGACAGGAGGCGCTTGAGAGGGTCTGAGGCAGCTCAGAATGGTCCAGGGCTCGGCGTGGTGTTCGCGGCAGGTTAGAGTGGTCGGATTGGTCTGGGCGCCAGGGTGGGGTCTGGAGCGTGGTGCGGCTGTGGAGCGACACGAGGCGGTTGAAAAGATATGGAGTAAGACAAAGTGATTTCTAACGGCAAACGAAGCCTTAAGATACTAATGACAGAGCGCGAAAGCTAGTCCCGCACAAACGGAACCAACTCAAAACAGGCGATCAACAACGAGGAAGATACGGGCGAAAACGGCGTTAAAACTGTTAGCCGCACTTCCGGCTACGGGCGAGAACGGGGTTAAAACTGTTAAGCCGCAACGTTTCGCATTCGAGGAGGAAGAGGAGAAGGATGAGGAGGAGGAGGAGGAGGAGGAGGAGGAGGACAAGAGGGGCAACTGCACCAACGGAGCCAACACTACGCCCAACAAAGTGTGGCCCTAAGGCTCGTGGTGGGGTAAGGGGCTTGGTCTGCGGCTTGCGAGCGCCTGGGAAGGGCCCCCCCCCCACTGCGAGGCATGGGTAACAACGGTATTTGAGACCGTGAGAGCATGCCGCGGCCGCGGCTGGGGTCGACAGGAAGGCGAGGGCCCAGGGGCCTTCTGGGACCGTCGGGGAGCGTGCCGAAGGCTCTCTGGGAGGCCGTCTTGGGCCGAGCTGGGGGCGAGGGAGCCGTCGGCGAGCGGCCCTGGGTCCGTCTGGAGATGTCGGAGGCTCGGCACGGAGTATGGGGCTTGGTTCGGGGCTTGCGGGAAGCCGTCTTGGGGCGACCTGGGGGTCGTGGCTCTCTGGAAGGCCGTCTTGGGCCGAGCTGGGAGCGAGGGAGCCGTCGGCGAGCGGCCCAGGGGCCGCCTGGACGTGCCAGGGCTCGGTGTGGGACTGGGGCTTGGTTCGGGGGGAAGTCGTCTTGGGAAGATCTGGGGGTCGTGGAGTCGTCGGCGAGCGGCCCAGGGGCCTTCTGGGGTCGTCGGGGAGCGTCCTGGAGGCTCTCTGGGAGGCTGTCTTGGGCCGCGCTTGGGGGCCCGGGAGCCGTCGGCGAGCGGCCCGGGGGCCTTTGGCCGTCTTGGAGCTCTCTTGGCCCGTCTGGGGTGCTCTTGGGCCGTCTTGGGGCTCCTTTCGAAGCTTCTTGGGCCGTGTGGGGCTACACCAAATGTGGGGAGAACTTGAAAGTCGCGTAGCAACCTCAGAACATGTGTGATTCGGAACTTGTCGGGTCGTCATCGGGATCCTCTCGGGCGTCTTGGGAGTCTCCTGGCTTGCTTTGGGGCCTTCTCGGGTTCTTTTGGGGCTCGCTTGGAATCCTCTCGGGCCGCCTGGGCGTCCTCTGGAGCGGCTCGGAGCCGTCCTGGACCGTCTTGGAGCCTTCTGACGACCGTCCAGGGCCGTCCAGGACAGCCCCCCGGAGCCCCGTCGACCGCCTCAGGCCGCCCCCAAAGGGAGCGCCGGGAGCCGCCCTGGGCCGAGTTTTGCCGGTGCCGTCTCGCACGCGCTGATCCCAGCATTGCTGGATGGACACCGCCCACGGAAGCCAGAGTGCTCAGCGTGTGCTTGCTGCTGCTAGTAGGGCTAGGGTACCCGCTGCTGCTTGCCTGATGGCGCTAGCGGCGGCGGGAGCAGCGCTAGAAGTAGCAGCAGCATCAGCAGTTCTAGCAACACCAGTAATAGCAGCAGCAGCAGCAGCAGCAGCAGCAGCAGCAGCAGCAGCAGCAGCTCCATCAGCACCAGCAGCGCGGCCCTCCCCGGGCTCCTCCCGACGCAGCGGCGAATTCGCGCGGAAGCGCAACTAAATAGCGATTGCTCAGCGGCTGCGGCGGCGGCAGCAAAGCCGGCAGCGGCAGCAGCGGCAGCAGCGGCAGCAGCGGCAGCAGCGGCAGCAGCGGCGCGATGATGAAGTGGAACACCCTGACTCTCAGATCTGGCCCCCTCGGGGACGGAATTACTGCTCGCCCCTTTCGCGGCCACGTCTCCCGGCGTTGTAAAAGAGGTGACGTTGGGATTCAGCTTCGCCTCCCACATCTCGCTGAGCATCGCCAGTGCCCGCTGCCACTGCCTGCCTTTCTCGCACGCGCTGATCCCAGCGTTGCAGCTGACGACGTTGGGCTCAAGCTTCGACGTCCACATCGCGCTGAGCACCGACAAAGCGTGTTGCCATTGCCCGCTTTTTCTACATGCGCTGGCAATCGCAGCGTAGTCGCCTGGGAAGAGTTGCACACCTAATTGAACCCCTTCGCGGAGCAACTGCAGTGCCGCGCACCAGTCATTTGTCTGACTGCACTTCCTGATTGACGCTTCGAAAGGAACAGCGCCTTCCCGAGACCCTCGACCGATGTCTAGCATCCGAAAACGAACATGGCAGCGCGGCGGCTTGAGCCCAACATGGCTTCAGCCGAAACGGCTTGAGCCAAAATTGATGAGCCTGAATGGCCAGCGGGCGCGTGGAAGGCTCCTAGGTCGCACGGGTCCCCAAAGAAGCGACGAAGACGACGGACAGCGACGAGGTGAGAAGGAGGAGGAGGAGGAGCACGGAGTAGTGGGGGAAAGGCAACCTTACTGACGGATGCCTATTATGATGATCCCGAGTGAGAACCATTCACGTAAGAAACAATTAGTACGACGGGTCCCATACGAAAGCCATCCTGACGAAGGCATCCCTACTACAGGAAGCATCACTAAAGATCCCTTGACAAGGCAAAGGCATTCACCATAAGGAGCCATCGACACAGGCAGTCATGATAAGAAATCCGTATGCCAGGCATGTTCGCTAAGGACGCCTGACTGAAGGGGTCCAGAAGAACTACCGATGGAATAGTTACGACTGGCATCCTTGTGAAGGATTCCTCGTTAAGTATACCCTTACGAAGGATTCCTAACTTAAGGCATCCCTACAAACTGGGGCGTACTAACGAATTTCCCAATTCAGGAACTCTTCTGAAAGGAATCCGTACTAACGACACAATATCGAGCTCAGTATTACCAATGGTTCCATACTAAAGGAAACACTGTTAAGGACTCCTGGCTGAAGGACACCTCGCTGAGGACCATGTACGGAAGGCATCCTTACTAAAAAAAACATTTGTTCTAAAGGCATGGGTAGTGAGAATAGATCCCCTTACTGAAAGGATCCTGAAGAAGGGCTCCTTAGTCAAGTAACCCTCACTAAGAATGGTTCACTAAAGGGGTCCTTACTCGGGATGCCGCACTAAAGGGATTCTTGCTAAAGGATGCGTCGAGAGCAATTCGTATTGACGATCACGTGCTAGACAGATCACTCCGAAGGAATCCGTACGAAACGCATTCGTAATAGGGAATCAGTCCTAAAGGAACCCTTACTGCGAAATCCTTACTACGGGGTTAATACTGCGGGGGGACTTGCTACAAGCATCTGTACTAAGGAGTCCCCACTAAAGGCATCCGTCCTAACGACCCCCTGCGAATAGCAACCTGAATCACGAATGTTCACTAAAGAAAAAAGTTTGAAAAGCCCCCCAACTAACGGAATTCCCAATCAATATGCCATAGCACGGGCTTCCTCAAGCGTTACAAAGGATTCCTTATCAATGACTCCTCACCAGGTGCTCTCTACTAAGCATAGCCAAGGACTCCGTACTAGGGCATCTTTACCAAAGACCCACTACCATACACAGGAACAGGAGGTGCGGAAAAGAGACGAATCAAACGGTGAGGACATACGGTGTCCTTCCAAGAGAAGCAAGGACACTGGTATACCCGCACGTACGATATATACATGTGTACAAGCATACATACATATATACAGTAATGTATACAAACATCCATACACACATACATGCACACACATACATACATACATACATACATACATACGTACGTACGTACGTACATACATACATACATACATACAGACAGACAGACAGACAGACAGACAGACAGACAGACAGACAGACAGACAGACAGACAGACAGACATACAGACACACATACATACATACATACATACATACAGACAGACAGACAGACAGACAGACAGACGGACATACATACATACATACATACATCTACATACCTACCTACCGACCTACCGACCTACCGACCTACCGACCTTCCGACTGACCTACCTACCCACCTACCTACCGAATTACCGACCGACATACCTACCTACCTACCCACATACATACATACACACATAGCACGCAGCTGCCACCTTTATTTCAGTGCATCCGGCGCAGCCGAACAGTCATAATCCACCGACCCTTCGGCGTATGTGAGACGTTTTCCCGTTTGAGTCGCCGTCGTCGTCGTCGTCGTCGTCGTCGTCGTCGTCGTCGTCGTCGCCAACCCAAAGAAATCGAAAAACATGGAGAAACAATGAAACAGAACGTCGTACTTAAGTCGATTCCCTTCCCTTTTTCCCTTCCCTGACGGGGGGGGCGGTCCTGGATCAGAATACCGCCCCCCCCCGAGGTCCCGGCAAGTTCCTGGGGGACAGCGGGGATCCCAGGGGAGGTCCTGCCTTCAGGGTCGGCGGCACTGGCCGTGAGGCCTTCGCAGTACACACTGGCGGGAACCGCTTGTTAGGAGCACGCGTTCATACATCGTGACACGTGTTTGCTTCAGCCTCGACCTAAAGGCGAGTTGCAGAACCGATAGTCGCAGCATTGCCTCCATGACTGCCAGGGACACCTCCCTAGACTCACGAAAAAAGCCCGAGACTGGTGTGTACTACCAGCGTTTCCTCGCGGAGGCTGCCTTGGACGTCTTGGAGCGCTCTCGGACCGTCTCGGAGTCCTCTCGGACAGAGCGAGAAAGAAGGAGTCCTGAGGCTCGGGGCGGGGCCCTGCGGCCGACGCGATGGGCCCCCGGAGTGCGCTCAACCAGCCACAAAGCATGGGCCAAACAGGCGCGCGCAGTCCGCCACTCAAAACGCCACGGCTTCACCCGATCCCCCGCACCTCCAGGTCGCATCACCCGCGGGCGAGGACTAGGAGGGAGGGGGAACGAAACCTCCACAGGCGGAACGAGGGAGGAGGAGGAGGAGGAGGAGGACCAGTGCAAACCCAAGACTCATCAATGATTTTGAAACACACCCTCCCTACAAGATCCCTCTTCACAGGCCCCTACAATGGGTCATTTTCACTTAAGGTAACTGCCCCGTTGGGGGACAACCGTGTGAACATCTGGAAACGCACCAACACACTGTTCTCAGGACTTCAGCGCCGCGAATTCACCTGACTGTTACGTCTTGACGATCCTGAATCGTGCCAGAACGCTATTCCTGGGACTTCAACACAGCGAAACAATGCAACTGTTGCGCCCTGACAACCCTGAATCGCTCCAAAACATAATTTCTGGTACGTTACCCGTGAGAACCAATGCAACCCTTACAAATGTTCAAAACGAATGTGCGCGGCGAGAAAGCGAGATACAAATTTTGAAAACGAACCGCGTTCGATCCATGAAACTCGTATACGTAGTTAAACGCATGTGCGCGGCGCTAAGGCGAGAACCACATGTTGAAAACGAACTGCCTTCAATCGGTGAAACTCCTGCAATTCTTGGGAACTAATGTGCGCGGCGTTCAGGCGAGAGCCAAAATTTTGAAAACCATCCGCCCTCCATCTGTGTAGCTCTTGCGATGTTTCAGACGAATGCGCGCGGGGTTAAGGCGAGAACCACATGGTGAAAACGACCCCGCCCTCAATCCGCGAAATTTCCGCAATTTTTTATAACGAGTGTGCGCGGCGCTAAGGCGAGAGCACCATGTTGAAAACCACTCACCCTCCATCTGCAAAACTGTTGTCGAACTGTAATAATAAGGGCCATAAATGGTGAAGAATTCTTAGACGAAACGCCCGGCCCCGCCCTTTCGACCGGCCTCAGGGTGCGACAGGGAGGAGCTTTCTATATGGCAAAGGAATGGAGAAGGAGCCCAGCGTAAGGGAAGGAATGGAGAAGGAGGAGGAGGAGGAGGAGGAGGGAGAAGGAGGGGGAGAGGGGGCCTGGGCAGGGGGCCTGGGCAGGGTGGGAGAGGGGCGCGGTCGGTGGCAAGCGCCCTGGCTCGAGCTCGCTGCCACAATTTACCTTTCTCGCACCCGCGCGACCTGGAAGTGCAGCACAACAGATGACGTTGGGCTCCGACTTCGCGTCCCGCAACTCGCTGAGCAGCTGTCGACAGCAGGCTCCAACTTCAACGCCAACATCTCGCTGAGCAGCAGCAGGGCCCACTTTCAATACTCGCCTCTTTCACTTGTGCTGATCCGAGCGCTGAAGCCAACCAGAGCGGACCCATGTAATGATATCCACAGCGGCTTCCTGCGCACTGGAATGCCGCTGCCAAGTTCAAAATATGGGAGTCCGTCAACGTAATCACAATGGTTGCCCAGCTGGGCCCCACACGCACAGTGCTTCGTAAGATATTCAAAAACGCGAAAGACCGATCCCACGATAGCCTGGGAATCCAACCGAGTGGCCAGACGACCTCTCATACGCTGTGATGCCCGAGTTGTAATTGAATTCGTTCGGTTCCAAATTGATATTCCGCATCTCGCCGAGCAGCGACAACGCCTGCTGCCACTGGCCCGATCTCTCGCACGCGCTGATCCCGGCATTGTAGCTGATGTCGTCAGGCTCCAGCTTCACCTCCCACATCCCGCTCAGCAGCGCCAGAGCCCGCTGCCACTGCCCGCCCTTCTCGCACGCGCTGATGCTAGCGCTGTAGCTGACTAGCGTATACCCGTGGAGCAAATCCGCAGGTGCCCTGGCAGGGGAACGCGGCGGGGCCATCTCTGGGCCATTTTGGGTCGTCTGATGCGCCTCCTGGGCCGTCTTGAGGGTTTCTCTGAGCTGTCTTGACGCTCTCTCGGGCCGTCTTGCAGCCTTGCAGAAGGGTCTGCGAGCACTCGGAGGACCTCGAAAATTGCCCCAAGAGAGGCTCGAGAGGGCCCGAAGACGACCCCCAGAAAGCACCCGTCGGATTCTACAACAGGAGGGTGCGTTGTAGCATCCGTTGAGGGGCCTCGTCGGGCTCTCTGGGAGCGATCTTGGGGCCGTCGTGGGATGCTTGGGCTCTAGTGGGCCATCCCTGGGCCATCTTGGGTCGTCTTGGGCGCTTCTGAGGCCGTCTTGGAGCTCTCTTGGGCCGTCTTGGGGCCCTCTCGAGCCGCCTTGGGATTCTCTTTGGAGGCCTCTTGGGCCAGCTTGGGGCGATCTTGGGGGCTGTTGGACCCTCGTGGGCACTGCAAGGGCCCCCAAATCGTATATGCTAAAACTGTGGTAGGCAGCATTTGATGTTTGCACCAGGAGGCCCTGCTGGGAGTGCTCTTGGAGCGCTCTGGGGGCCTCTTGGAAGGCCTTTTCGGCCATCTCCAGGCCGTCTTGGGCTATCTTGGGGCCCTCTGAGGCCGCCTGAACGCCATCTCGGGCCATCTTGAAACCATCCTCTGCAGGGTGCTGCTGATGGAAAATTATGAATTCTGCGCGCTGCTGCCCGCTGCCTGCTGCCACTCTCTGCTGCCGGGCGCTCCCGCTGCTGCTGCCCGTTTCGCGGTGCTGGCCGCTGGGCCGCCCCAGGATGATCTGGAGCCGCCTGGAGGCAGGATTCTAACTGGCCTCGAACGTATCCCTATCCCTAAGATGGGCGAGCAAAAAGCGAGGACCATCTTAGGGATGGGCCCTCAGAAACGGAGGGAATCCTTGAGATCGGCATCGAGGTGAGGTGATGTCAACAGGGATATAGGGATAGGTTTCAAACTGGTAAGATTAGGGCCAAGGCTGGAAACTAAGACACAGAATCATGTGGGCCCTGTTTCCCTGTGACGTTCTCTGGTGGCCGTGGTCGCCCGAGGAAGCCGGAGTTTCGCGCGCGGGCCGCACGGGCTCGAGGGAAACCAGAGAGCAAATGCGGGACGTGCCCTCGATGGCCAGCCTGTCCAGAGGGCACCGCCGGGGTTGGCTTTCGCCGGGGTTGGCTTTCGCCCGGGGTTGGCTTTCGCCCGGGGTTGGCTTTCGCCGGGGTTGGCTTTCGCCGGGGTTGGCTTTCGCCCGGGGTTGGCTTTCGCCGGGGTTGGCTTACGCCGGGGTTGGCTTTCGCCGGGGTTGGCTTTCGCCGGGTTGGCTTTCGCCGGGATGGCCGGCCTGTTCAGAGCACCCTCAGGGGGAACTCCCCTGCAGTCGGGGCGTTGACCCAAGGAGCCCTAGATAAGGAACGAGGCCCCTCTGCCCCATGAGTTAAACTTCGATTTCACATGGAAAACCTAAGGAGCCCCCAAGGCAAACTGCAAAACAATCAAGGAACACCGAGCCCCTCCCCAACAGAAAGGGCTTCTTCTTCAGCGCCACGGCTGTACGAGTCGCCCATTCAGACCGGAGCATACTACATACTCAACGAAGGGAAGAAAACAAGAAGAGCATGGCAGCATGGGCGCCTGATGTTCCTAGGTGGCTGGCGCGGTCGCAGAGCTCTCGGAGGGATCTTCCCTCGGAGGCCTTTCGGAGGCGGTTTCGGGGGTGCCTTGGGGCCTCTCCAGGGGCCTTGTGGGGTCTGATTTGGGCCTCTTGGGGTGCCTCCTGGGGCTTATGGTGGGCCTCTCGGGGGCCTGCTGGCGGTTTCTGGGATCATCTTCGGGCGGAGATCGCGAAATCTCAGCTCGAGTTCCCACTCTTGGGGCCGTCTTAGGCCGTCTTGGGGGCCTCTTCAATTGTCTGGGGGCCGTCTTGAGCCGTCTGGGGGCCCTCTTGGGAGACTCTTGGGCAGTGTTGGGGCGACCTTGGGGGCCTCTTGGGCCGTCCTGTAGCATCGAAAATCCGAAAAGGCGAGAACGCCCAAACCCGTCCCAAACCCTGAGAAAGGCAATGATTTGGGCATCTCGGGGCCCTTATTGGGGGCCTCTTGGAGCCGTCTTCGGCCGTCTTGCGGCCCTGTTGGGCCGTCTGAAGTCCATGTTGGTGACCTCTTAAGCCGTCTGGAGACGTCTCGGGCCATCTTGGACCGTCTTGGGGCACTCTCGGTCCGTCTTTGAACGCCCTGAGGGAGCCTGGAGCGTGCAGGGGCAGGCTTTGCGTTTTTTTATCCGTTTCCCTTCTGGTACGCGGCTCCCCCTGCGTTTAGGATGGATTCGAGCATCACGGGGCGCCAGCCATAGACAATACGTCTCCAGAGCCGTGCCGAGCTGGTTGCTTTTGTTCGCCAGGCTCGAGCCAAACCTGGACGTTCCTGCTATAGAGGGCACCGCCATAAAGCACCATGGCAAGAACCAGAACTCGCAGCTGTTGATGATCATTCCTGTCAGCCCTTCGTGCAATCACTGCCTCGGAAGAACACCCGAGGTGTTCTTGCCCTGCGGAGATGCGAGGGGACCGTCTGGGCCCCTCTGGAAAAATCTGAAAGGCCTTCAACATGACCTCCTCCTCCTCCTCCTCCTCCTCCGCCTCCTCCTCCTCCTAATCCTCCTCGTCCTTCCTCCTTCCTCCGCCTCCTCCTCCCCCTCCCCCTCCTCCCCCTCCCCTCCTCCTCCTCCTCCTCCTCCCCTCCTCCTCCTCCTCCTCCTCCTCCTCCTCCTCCTCTTCCTTCCTCCTTCCTCCTTCCTCCTTCCTCCTTCCTCCTTCCTCCTTCCTCCTCCTCCTCCTCCTCATTCCTCCTCCTCCTCCGTGCTGAGCTCTGTAGCCTGTGAGGGACCTACTGGGGCTGTCAGGGGGAGCCCGCGAGTGGATCAGCCTAGACCATAGCGGAGGCGTTGCTCCACGGGAACGCGAAGCTCGCTGCCTTCGCTCACGACATGCTTTACGTGCACACCACGGGTCTGGCATTCTGATACGGATTCTGCTATTCCGCTGCGATCAGACCGCACATCTCCCTCGTCAGCGACTGCACCAGCCTCCTTTGTCCGCCATGCTCGCACATGCTGGTTACAATCCCATAGACGAACAAGTCTGGGTACAGTTTCATCTGGCGGATGTCTCGTAGCAGAGACAGAGCCCCCTGCCACTGCCACTGCTTGCCTTTCTGGCACGCGCTGATCGCAGCGGTGTAGCTGACTAGGGCTGACCCGTGGACTCCGTCCACTTGCGTGGTGGAGGGAGTACTGCTGGAAGGAACACCTGATGACGTTGGGCTCCTTGTTCGCCTGGCCAACGACGCTTGTCATGAGGACCCTCTCGAAACGCTCTCGGAGGCTTCATGGCCGCCGCTTGTTGTGCTGAGTGCTGCCTGCTGCTACTCGCTGCTGTTTGCTTTGTCGTTCTTCTGCTGCCGCCTGCGGTTTGACTGGTGTGGGCTGCTGCTTGCTACGGCTTGGTGCTGCTGCTAGCTTTTTGCCTGGTGCTGGATGTTGCTGCATGCTGCGTGATGCTGAATGACGCTTGCGTTGTCAACGCGTGCTGCTGATGCTGCACGGCTCTTTAGTGTCTGCGAAATGCCTGTCGCCTCTCGTCCGCTCCCACCCTCCTGGAGGCAATTCTGAAACCACTTAGGGCCTCGTGGGGGCCGTTTCGGAGCGACTTGGGGTCTTCTGGGCCTCCCGGGGAGGCACTTAGGGCCCTCTTGGGCCGTCTTGGGTGCCTCTTGGGCCGTCTTGGGGCCAGCTGAGGCCGGCTTGGGCGCCTCTTGGGCTGTCCTGGGCCGTCTCGGGCCGCTCTTGGGGCCGTCTTGGGTGCCTCTTGAGCCGTCTTGGGCGCCTCCTGGGCCGTGCTGGGGCCGTCTTGGGGAGTCGTGGGGCCGTCTTGGGGCCCTCTTGGCCCGTCTTCGGGCTCTCTTGGGGCCCTCTTCGGCCGTCTTGGAGCTGTCTGGGGGACCTCTGGGACCGTCTTGGAGCGTCGGGAAGCCGAAAAGGCAAGGAGGCCGAAAACATCGAAAAACAGAATGGAAATCATCGATTTTTGGCACTCGGGACCCTCTCTTGGGGCATCTTGGAGACCTCCGGAGCCGTCTTGGGCCAATCTTGAGCGTCTTGGGCTCATTTTTGGGCGTGCCGGGGCCCTCTGGGGCCATCTTGAACGTCTCTTGGGGCCTTCCTTGGCGCGTCTTGGAGCGTCTCGGAGCGCGCCGGGGCCTGCTGGGGCCCGTCTTGGGGCCCTCTTGGCCCGTCTTCGGGCTCTCTTGGGGCCCTCTTCGGCCGTCTTGGAGCGGTCTGGGGGACCTCTGGGACCGTCTTGGAGCGTCGGGAAGCCGAAAAGGCGAGAAGGCCGAAAACAAGAAAAAAAAAAAAAAATGGAAATCATAGATTTTTGCCACTCGGGGCCCTGTTGGGAGGCCTCTTGGGAAGCCTCTTGGGGCGTCTTGGAGACCTCTGGAGCCGTCTTGGGCCAATCTTGAGCGTCTTGGGCTCATTTTTGGGCGTGCCGGGGCCCTCTGGGGCCATCTTGAAGGTCTCTTGGGGCCTTCCTTGGCTCGTCTTGGAGCGTCTCGGAGCGCGCCGGGGCCTGCTGGGGCCCGTCTTGGGGCCCTCTTGGCCCGTCTTCGGGCTCTCTTGGGGCCCTCTTCGGCCGTCTTGGAGCGGTCTGGGGGACCTCTGGGACCGTCTTGGAGCGTCGGGAAGCCGAAAAGGCGAGAAGGCCGAAAACAAAAAAAAAAAAAATGGAAATCATAGATTTTTGCCACTCGGGGCCCTGTTGGGAGGCCTCTGGGAAGCCTCTTGGGGCGTCTTGGAGACCTCTGGAGCCGTCTTGGGCCAATCTTGAGCGTCTTGGGCTCATTTTTGGGCGTGCCGGGGCCCTCTGGGGCCATCTTGAAGGTCTCTTGGGGCCTTCCTTGGCTCGTCTTGGAGCGTGTCGGAGCGCGCCGGGGCCTGCTGGGGCCCGTCTTGGGGCCCTCTTGGCCCGTCTTGACGCTCTCCTGGGGGACTCTTCGGCTGTCTTGGAGCGGTCTGGGGGACCTCTGGGGCCGTCTTGGAGCCTCGGGAAGCCGAAAAGGCGAGAAGGCCAAAAACATCGAAAAACACAATGGAAATCCACGATTTCTGCCACTCGGGACCCTCTTAGGAGGCCTCTTGGGAGGCTTCTTGGGCCGTCTTGGAGGTCTCTGGAGCCGTCTTGGGCCAATCTCGAGCGTCTAAGCCCATCTTTGGGCGTGCCGGGGCCCTCCGGGGCCGTCTTGGTGGCCTCTCTGGGCCCTTTTGGCGTGTCTTGGGGCCTCCCGAGGCGGCCCGGGGCGGCCCGGGGCCAGCCTGGGGCCGTAAAGGGACGATTTTGTGCACTTGAGTGCCTGACTTTCTCGCACGCGCTTCCACCCGCCATGTAGGAGAGATGTCGTCGGGCTCCAGCTTCGCCTCCCACATCTCGCTAAGAACCGCCAGGGCCCGCTGCCACTGCTCACCCTTCTCGCACGCACTAATGCCAGCGTTGTAGCTGACTCGGGCTGACAAGTGGACTGCATCCACTCGCGGGGGGACTGGGTGGCGTCGCCAGGCGTGCTCGATCAAGTTGGGACCCGTGTTCGCTTTCCACACCTCGCGGAGCGGCGGGAGCGCGCCGATGGTCACGGGCGTCGCGTCCAAGGAGCTCCAGGTCGACGGTCGCCGCTGCCCGGGGGGCGATGTCGAACGCAAAGGCGGCATGCCAAGTCACGTCCGCGGCTGGGGTGCCGAGGCCTTGGCGGCCGATCCCGGGGCTGCGGACACGATTTACGGTCATCGCACTGCCATAAGGAACGCACAGCAAGGAACGAAGGCGCTTTTCTGGCCACAGCGAGCCTCGGTCGCACATGCTCCGAGTTTCTTCAGAAGCGTCGGGGGGGCGTCACCCCCGCCGACAGCCCCACATCGACCCCCGTCGCGGGCAGCCACCGCGCGCCGAAGGCGCTCCGACCCCCGTCGCGGCGCGACGACGAGGGGAGGTTGACCCCAGTCGGGGGGGTACCCCCCCACGCTCACTCAAAAACCCAGAGTAGGCTCAAAACCATAAACCTAAGGAACGGCCCGAAAACCAGAGCCCCTCCAGAGCCCAAGGTGGTCCTTATGAAAGAACCGAACTCTATGCACCGACGCTTTGTCTGGCCCCACACTGGAACTCGCACAGGAAAGCGGATCCTGGCATATACGGGCATCCTGGTGTATACATTTTCCGTTGCTTCCACGGGAAAACGGGGAAAAAAGTAGACACCACACCACCCCGACGTCGCCCCCGACCCTCAACAAAACTCCTGGGACTGCAGAACAGCGCGCCACTGGTAACGGTATGTGCTCCGGCTTCCGACTCCTCGCGGTGTCTTGAGACTGACTACCTACCAGACCACCCCAACCCAACCCGAAGACCCGAATTTCGGGTTGGGGGGGGTAAGGGTTCCATACGTGTTTTCTCGATGTTCCCCGACCCCCCCCCCAACTGGAAATGGAGGGCAAATCTGAGCCTTCGGGTTGGGTTGGGGTGGTTTGGTGGGTGGTGAGAGACTGCCACGCGGTCCGCGGCGGGGGCGGCGGGGGCCGCAGCGCCCCGAGCCCGGGGGCCGCGGAGAGAGAGCCTCGCGCGCCGCCCGTGCGTCGAGCTGGCATCGTGCCCCTCGCCCGCCCGAGGGGGCTCCGGCAGTGCCCCGCCAGGGAGGTCTGCCTTGCTCGCCCTCCCGGAGGTGTCGTGGAGCACTCGTGGGGGCCGTGTCGAGGCTCGAATGCCCCAGTGGTTGCGTTCGCTTGCGCCCACCGCACCCAGTTCGGCACACCCCTCACACTTTTCGTGGCCCCACAGGGAGCTCCACCGAAGGCCCCTGTGGCTGCGTTCGCATGCGCCCACCGCACCAATTTCGGTACACTCCTCACACGTTTCGTGGCCCCACTGGGAGTTCCACCGAATGCCCCAGTGGCTGCGCTCCCATGCGCCCACCACACACAGTTCGGCACACCCCTCACACGTTTCGTGACAGTGGATACCCTGACAGTCCTATCATTGAATTTAAACATGTGTTCGACATGTGTAAAAGCATGTTCTAGACATGTTTCAAACATGTGTTTTACATGTTTAAAGCAGATTTGAAGCATCTTTGCAACATCTGGAAATTATTTGGCAACATGCTTCCTCTCCATGAGTCGACTTCCACAACTCTAGCAGGGGCCTTTTATAGAAGTCAAAAGGTCCACCCCCATAAATAACCACCCCGACACGCGAAGTCGTTTAGCAAACGCGCCCAAAGCAGGAATCGAACAGGGCGAGGCTGTTCAGTAAACGCCCAGGGCCGTCTTCTCTCGCTCCCGGAGCTGCCGTGGAGCACTCTTGGGCCGTACCGAGGCTCTCATAGGCTTAGGTCGGACATGTCCCCCTACAGGCGGATTTTGGACGAAAGACAAAAAATATCAAAATGCTCACGCAAATGCTCCAAAAATGTTTAAAAAAAATCGTCCCCTGACTATTTTTGCTAGTATTTTTGGATTTTCCCCCCGTAGGGGGACAGGCCCGACTTAATCATGAAGGGCCTTTTGCTTCTTGGGCTGCCCTGGAGCCCGGGTGGGCCTTCTGGGGGCAGGGGGGCTGCGGGAGGGGGCGTCTTGGGCCGCCCTGGGACGATCTTGAGCCGCCCTGGGGGCAGAACCGGGGCCAAGGCTGGAAATTGAGAAGCGCATGTGCGCCTTTTTGAACAGCGCCCCATCGTGGCTGCGGCCGTCCGAGGTGGGAGGATGCGCAGGGGAGCCGAAGGCTCGAAGAGAGCATGCCCGCAGCGGCCGGCGGTGCCGGAGCACTCTCGGGGAGGACTCCCCGACGGGATGCCCGGTCAGACCAGAGCCACTCTGACGAAGAGAGGAGCAAAAAGAAACGCCTGGGTGCCGAATTTGATGGGTGGCTGGCGCGGTCCCAAGGCTGGGATCTTCCATCGGAAGCCTCTTGGAGGCGGTTCTGCGAATGTCTTGGGGCTTCTCGGTGTCGTCGTCGTCGTCGTCGTCGTCGTCGTCGTCGTCGTCGTCGTCGTCGTCGTCGTCGTCGTCGTCGTCGTCGTCGTCGTCGTCGTCGTCGTCGTCGTCGTCGTCGTCGTCGTCGTCGTCGTCGTCGTCGTCTGGGATCTTCCATCGGAAGCCTCCTGGAGGCGGTTCTGCGAATGTCTTGGGGGCTTCTCGGTAGCCCCATCGGGGCCTGGTGTGCGCCTCTGGGGAGGGGGCTCCTTCTAAGCTTCTGGGGGGCCCCTTGGGGGGCCTCTTGGGCGGTCTCGGGGGTCATCTTGGGTTGTGGATGCCACGACAATGGACACCCTGACAGTCCTATCATTGAGTTCAAAAATGTGTTTAAAATGTCGGGAAACATGTCCTATACATATATATATATAATGTTTGCTACATTCTACAGCATGTTTAACACATACTCTAGACATCTGGAAATTATTTGGCAACATGCTTCCTCTCCATTGATCGTCCTCCACGAATCTTGGGACAGAGGGCGCGCAGTGTCAGGTCGGGTTCCTCTTTTTGGAGCCCTCTTGGGCCTTCTTGGTGGCCGCTTGGGCGGTCTGGGGCCCTCTTGGGCCGTCTTGGGCCCCTCTTGAGCTTGTTGGGCGTGGTATGGGGCGGTGTTTGGGGCCTCTTGGGCCGTCGTGGAGCGCCGGAAGCGCTCAAAGGCGAGAGCGTCAAAATCAATGGAAAACCAACGGGAAATAAATTAATTTGGCCTCTCGGGGCCCTCTTGGGGGACCTCTTCGAACCCTCGTGGGCCGTCTGGGAGCCCTGTTGGGCCGCCTGGGTGCCATGATGGCGACCTCTTGCGCCGTCTGAAACCGTTTCAGGCCATCTTGGGCCGTCTAAGGGCCCGCTGGGGACCGCTTGGGCTGTCTTGGAGCCGTCCGTTTTGGGCCGTCCTGGGACCCTCTTGGGTGCCTGTCGGGCCGATCTCGGGGGGTCTCTTGAGCAGTCTTGGAACACCAAAAACTCAAAACAACGAGACCTCCTAAGTCAGGAAAAAAACCTAGGGAAACTCAGTAGATTTGGCCTGTCGGGGCCCTCTGGGAAGGCCTCTTGAAGCCCCCTTGGGCCGTTTGGGGGCCCTGCTGGTCCGTCTCAGGGCTGAATTGCCGATCTCTTCAGCCGTCTGCAAGCGTCTCGGGCCATCTTGGGCTGTTTCGAAGCCCGCCGGGGCCTTGGGGGCCGCTTGGGCATCCTTGGGGTCGTGTTGGGCCGTCCAGGGGGCGTGTTGGGCCGTGTTGGGGCAATGTTTGGGATTTCTTGGGCCGTCGTGGAGCGTCGGGAAACCTCAGAGGCGAGAGCGTCAAAATCAGTGAAAGACGCTGGCTCTTCGGGGTCCTCTTGGGGGGCCTCTTGGAGGCCTCGTGGGCCGTCCTGGGGCCCTGTGGGGCCGTCTGGCGGCCATACACCCTGCGAAATGCTTAAGAAATCATGGGTTAAGAAATTCATAGTCTCAGAACGTGAACAAAAACCCAGAATTTCTATTCAAATCTTAGGATTTACATTGAAACATTAAGAACAATCGAGACTCTGGCCGAAAATTTAAGTTTTCTTAAGCATCGCCTAAGGTGTATGGGCAACCTGTCTGGCTGTCTGGGCACGTCTCGTGCCGTCTGACGCCGTCCGGGGACCCTCCGGGGCCGTGGCGCAGCGCCCCGTGGGCTCTGAGGCAGCCCCAGAGGTGTGGATGCCACGACAGTGGACACCCGAAGAGTCCTAGCATCGAATTTCAACACATGTTGGAAATGGTGGGGAAATGTCCTAGACATGTTTCCAACATGTCTTTTTACATGCTTTAAACATGTCTGAGCACATGTTCTAGACATCTGGAAATGATTTGGCAACATGCTTCCTCTCCAGTCGATCGTCCTCCACAACCCTAGAGGGCCCAGGGACTCAATCGGGCCCCAGGCCCCTCTCGCGCGCAAAGCACGCCTGCAGTGTAGGAGGGAGTACAACCTGCTGGATGAACAAGTGCGGACTGCAGAGGTCGCGAGATGCGCAGCGAGCTTCTCCCGTGAGGCCACGGGGCCACGGCACAGCGTTTGGAGAATTGCGCCGGTCCGCACTTTTTAACCCGTGCACTTCCGTCCACGAAATCTGTACGGACTGGCGTGCGACCTGATGACGGAGATGCCTGCTGCTCGTGGGGCATCGAGGAGCGAGGAGCCACGGGCGAGGAGGGAGGAGGGAGAAGCAGGGAGCGATCAGCGGGAAGCGAGGATGAAGGGGCGAAAAAGGGAGGGGCGACGGGCGAGGAGAGGGGCGAGGAGGGATGGGGAAGAGACGAGGCGGAAGGAGGCAGGCGCGAGCATCCAAGAGGGAGGAGCCAAGGGGCCAGGAGAGAAGAGCGAGGGGCGAGCAGGAGCGAGAAGAGAGGAGCAATGAGCGATGAGAGTAGGGCGAAGAGCGAGGAGCAGCTGTTGAAGGAGGGAGGAGCCAGGGGCGAAGAGCGAGGGAGGAGGGAGGCTCGAGCAGCGACCAGCAGACGAATCTCCATGTTGCCTCGGCGCGCGTGGCCGAGCACCGGGTCTCCTCTTCGGGTCGCTCCTGAGGCACTCTTGGGGCCAGATTGCGGCATTCTTGTGGCTTCGTTTGAGGCTCATCGTGCTCCCTTGGGTCCATCCCTCGCCTCCCCTGAGACACCTCTGGGTGTTATTGGCAGGGAGTCCAGGGACGCTCGAGTGCCTCGGACCTCTGCACGGAGACTGGCCAACGTGCGCGAAAGTCCTGTCGGGTGCCCTTGGCGAAGCCACATTAGAACGTGCCAAGGCCTCAAAGAGCCTCCGAGAGCCTCCGAGAGAACCTCTGAAGCCCGCGAGCACTGCCAGAGGCCTTCGCCGACAGTGAACGGCGACGACCGAAGCCGCGGCTGAGGCGCCACGACTGCCGCGGCGACACCCCGCCGCCTTCGGGCTCCTGGCTGGGCCGAGGGGACCTGCTCGCCCTTCCCGCACGCGCGGGAGAAGGAGGAAGAGGAGGAGGAGGGAGGAGGAGGGAGGAGGAGGGAGGAGGAGGAGGGAGGAGGAGGGAGGAGGAGGGAGGAGGAGCGAGGAGGAGGAGGAGGAGGAGGAGGAGGAGGAGGAGGAGGAGGAGGAGGGAGGAGGAGGAGGGAGGCGCTTCGAGGGCCCAGGGAGGGGAAGGCAGCCAGTCTCGGGCCCGGGGCTGGGCCGAGCGGAGAGGGCCCGCTCGCTTTTCTGCGCGCGCGGGCCGCTGCCACGCAGTAGAGACGACGTCGGGCTCCAGCTTCGCCTCCCGCATCTCGCTCATCAGCGCCAGAGCCCGCTGCCACTGCTCGCCCTTTCCGCACGCGCTGATCCCAGCGTTGTAGCTGACGAGGGCTGACCTGTGGACTGCCGTCCACGAGTGCCAGAGTATTGAAGGTTCACCTGTTGCTGTGTGGTGCCCCAGTGCGAGTTGCGTGCTTGATGGTTGCGTCGGCGTCCAGGGCAGCGCTTGCAGCAGCAGCAGCAGCAGCAGCAGCAGCGGACATCGCACCATCGGCAGCAGCCCGAGAGCGAGTCGGAGCGACGCGACCAGCAATGCACGGCAGCCATTGGGCAGAGGGAGCCGCGGGCAGCGAGGAGAAGGAGGAGGAGGAGGCGGAGGAGGAGGAAGAGGAGGAGGAAGAGGAGGGGGGGAGGTCGAGGAGGAGAGAGCAATCAACATTGAAAACAAAAAACAACAACAAAAATAACAACAACACGCCTTCTGGGACACGCGCCGTGCGAGAGGGGTCCTTGAAAAACGTCCCTGGGCGTTTGCGGCTCGGTCCGGAACCCTCTCGCGCGAGAGGTGCCCCAAGAGGTGCGGGGTGTCTTTGGCCAGTCAGGCGGCGCTTCCACGAAGCATCAATTTGCAGTGCACCCAGAGGGGGAGGGGCTAGGGGTTCTTGGGGGTTTCTGCCGAGGCCTCTTGGGCAGCTTCTGGGGGCCTCCTGGGGGCCTCTCGGGGGCCTAAGGCCTAAGGGGAGGGGCTAGGGGCTAGGGGTTCTTGGAGGTTTCTGCCGAGGCCTCCTGGGCAGCTTCTGGGGGCCTCCTGGGGGCGCCTCGGGGGCCTACTCCGGGAGCCTCTTCCGGGGGCGTCTCGGGGCCCCTCGGGGCACCCGCGGGGCGCTCCAGGGGCAGGGCGGCGGCACCCCATGGAGCGGAGCCGCGGAAGCGCCGCGGAGAGGAGCGAGCCCATGGGATGGGCCTTTCGAGCATCACGTCGGGCATGTCCTCCTGCAGGCGGAGCTTGTATATTTTTTCTCGCTTGAGAATTTAAAATGCACGAATAGTCAAAGCATGATCAGAAGTCGTCCCCTGACTGTGTGTGTTTTTACTAGCTTTGCCTGTTCCTCCTGTACGGGGACACGCCCGACTTGAGCGTAGCGCGCGCAGTGCCCGGCATCACAAGTGAGATGGCATTGGGCTTCAACCCCGCCTCCCGCATCCCGCGCAGCAGCGCCAGAGCCCGCTGCCACTGCTCGCCCTTCTCGCACGCGCTGATCCCAGCGTTGTAGCCGACGGGGGCTGACCCGTGGCCTACGGCCACGGCAAGTTGCTCGGGCATCAGTGGGCCCGGACAAGTTATGAAAAGACCGCCCTCCCGGGTGCAAATGTTCAGAAACTGTCCGGTGCCATCCCGCTCCATCTTCGCAGCGCACGACGCCGCTGCTCGGGATCCGCGTGGCACGACACTTGGCGTCGTCGTCGTTGTGATCGTGGTCGTCGACTCAATCGCGTCGTCGTCGCTGTCGTCATCGTCGTCGTCGTCGTCATCGTCGTCGTCATTTCCGTTGTCGCCGGCGAGGTCGCCCTCCTCCTCCTCCTCCTCCTCCTCCTCCTCCTCCTCCTCCTCCTCCTCCTCCTCCTCCTCCTCTGGTGCCTGCCTCGACGTAGCGCATGGAGAAGCGATCGTCGTGGCCTTGAGGGTCGGCACGTGCATATGACGAAAACCACCGACTCCGAAACGGAGCGCGGAGCAGCGGTGGGCCTTGATAAGCTTCCTAGTTTCGTCTCCTGCTGGTGTTGCTTGTTTGACGTGTGCTTGCTTGCTGCCGGCGGTAAGCGCTCTTTTCCGACCCCGCTAGCATGTGGGAGCCTCGGCGTTCAGAGCTTTGGGTGCGTCGCCGTTCACTCTTGAAGTCTTCACGCCAGCGCTTGGAAGCCACGGCGTTCAGAGCTCTGGGTGCGTCACCGTGGGCTCTTGAAGTCTTCGCGTTCAGAGGGTCGCACGTCATCTAGAGCCTGGTGGGGCTCTCTTCGGGGTTTTCTGGGGCCTCCTCCACGTTCTCCCGCCTCCTCCCCCTCCCTCCTCCTCCTCCTCCTCCTCCTCCTTCTGCCCTCCTCCTCCTCCTCCTCCTCCTCCTCCTCCTCCTCGTCCTCCTCGTCCTCCTCCTCCTCCTCCTCCTCCTCCTCCTCCTGTGCCCCTGGATCCTTCATCTGCTCGATCTCCGATCGCCAATCGTTGACGCTATGACGACGCTCCCCAGAAGGCGAGCATGCAAGGCCCTCGGAGCGTCCCAAGCAGCTCTTCTGGGCCTGCGATCTGCGTTTCGCCTCTCGTCCGCCCCCCTCTCACGGAGGCAAGTTCGAAGCCACTTAGGGCGTCATGGGGGCGGGCTGTTTGGGGCCTGCGATATGGCTCTCGCCTGTCTCTTGGCGGCAATTCTGAAGCCACTTAGGGCCTTTGGGGAGCCGTTTGGGGGGGGGGACTCTTGGGGCTTCTTTTCGGCTT
>CAUYUJ010011769.1:110604-142238 GCA_963575745.1 Prorocentrum cordatum
GAGCTCTACGAGATTCCCGGCGGTGACCAGGTTGACGGTTCACCGCCGGCGCCAGTTATGCTCGAAATACTGTCTCTATGTATGCGTGTTGCGAACGGTGTTTCGATGATAATTCGAGCTGAGTGCATGCTATGCATGCCAGGTACATTCCAATCGAAGTAGCGACATGCGAGACATCGAATGGGAGCCTCGAGAGTGCCCAAATTGATTAGAATTTTCAAAATCAATGAAAAATATCGATTTGTACAATTTTGTATTTTTGTGTCGGATGTTTTTTTTTCTAATTTATATCGATCTATGGGTGACCTAGAGAGTTCTGGTGCATTTTTGTCGACGCAGAATGGTCTCGCGCTCTCACTGAGAGCGCGAGACTTCATATGAATAGCTTCGCTGGGAGTGATAACTTTGGTCCAGCCGGCCGAGGCGGACAATGTGACAACTTTTGGGTGGTTTTGCAATTTTTTGAAAGATATTTGATAATTCATTTTGAAAAAAGCAGATTTTTACTCCGAGCATTGAGATATAAACTTCGTTCCCTGATCAGCTCGGCCATCTAGAGTCATTTTCAGTACCAGTTCACTTGAAGGAACCGCCTTCATGTTGACTCCGAAAAAATCTCAACTTGAAGTTTTTGTAGAAAAGCTCCCAGAAGCTCCCGCTTTGATGCTGAGCTTTCTCACGGATTCAAGGAGCTCTACGAGGTTCCAGGCGGTGACCAGGTTGACGGTTCACCGCCGGCAGTAATTCCGGCGTGTCCCAGAGCTATTGGCAAGAAAAAATCTCGACGGACCTTTTGGTGACTTTTGTCGGTTGAAAAATTTTGTTCATCGAAATTTGAACATTCGTTTGAGAGCTCTAGTATTCTTTCCCCATGATATTCATCTTATTCCGCTCGCCATCTTGACTCCGCTCGATCGGTAACTTTGAAGGCCAAAAAAGAGGCAGGCGGAACGGCCGTTTCGAGTCATCTTGAATCCGCGCTGTCGGTTTTTCTCAAGATAACCCTCGAGCTTCAGCAACTACAGAGCTGGTCCAGGCACCGCTATGCATTAGATGATCAGGCGCATTCGGCTATTGAATCCAGAGAGGTCTGAACTCGCTCTGCTAGCCCAGCTAACGGGTTGGCCAAACCTATTCGTATTATCCTAGTCATTGCAGCTACAAGAGCTCATAGTCACAGAAATCGATTGAAGTCTCAGGCGCGTCCGTCTGTTTAATCGAGAGCTCTGAACTCGGCCTGCTGCCCGAGCTAAGTTCGCGAAACTATTCTTATTCATCGAGTCATCTTGAGAAGCGCTCTCGGTTTTCTGTGCTCAAATCGTGCTGGGGGAGGGCTACAGTGCTGCTGGTCATAGGAATCGATTTCGAGACATCAGGCGCGTCCGTTCGTCGAACCGAGAGCTCGGAACTCGGTCTGCTGCTCGAACGAGATGTGCGAAATTGTTGTATTATTCGAATCATTCTGAGAGGTACTCTCGGTTTTCTGCACTTAACTCAGGCTGGTAGGGGGGGCCAGGAATCGATCAGCAGACATCAGACGCGTCCGCCTGTCGCATTCAGAGATCTGAAACTCGGTTTCATACTCGAGCTCGATTGGAAAACTGTTCGTTTGTTTTGTTAGATTCATCTTGAGAGAGTTATAATCGCTTGGGCTGAAAAACTAGCCGTCCTCTGAAATTATTCTACACACTTTATATTCTCAGTAAGCTCACGAGTCCCCCGGCGGTAAGAAAGGTTGACGGTTGTTAGAGAGCTATTGGCAAAAAATCTTGACGGAACTTTTGGTGACTTTTGGTCGGTTGAACATTTTGTTCTCGAAATTCAACAATTCGTTTGTGCTCTAATATTTTTTCCCGTGATATTCGATCTTATTCCCGCTCGCCATCTTGATCTCAGCTCGATCGGGTTACTTTGAAGGCCAAAAAGCACGGTGGCGGGAACGGCCGTTTCGAGTCATCTTGCTACGGGCTGTCGGTATTTTCAACTTAACTCGAGCTGTAGGGCAGCTACAGTGCCTGTAAGCACAGCTATCGCACTCAGAATCATCAGGCGCGTTCGCCTGTTCAATCCAGAGGTCTGAACTCGGTCTGCTACCCGAGCTAGGTCCGCAAATCTATTCGTATTATTCGAGTCAACTTGATACGCGTTGTCGGTATTGTCTACTTAACTCGAGCTGTAGGGCAGCTACAGTGCTGGTAAGCACAGCTATCGCACTCAGAATCATCAGGCGCGTTCGCCTGTTGAATCCATAGGTCTGAACTCGGTCTGCTAGCCGAGCTAGGTCCGCAAACCTATTCGTATTATTCGAGTCAACTTGATACGCTTTGTCGGTATTTTCTACTTAACTCGAGCTGTAGGGCAGCTACAGTGCTGGTAAGCACACCTATCGCACTCAGAATCGTCAGGCGCGTTCGCCTGTTAAATCCATAGGTATAAACTCGGTCTGCTAGCTGGGCTAGGTCCGCAAACCTATTCGTATTATTCGAGTCATCTTGACAAACGCTCTCGGTTTTCTGTACTTAACTCGAGCTTTAGGGCAGTTACAGAGCCTATAGTCACATAAATCGATTGGGAATCATCGGGCGCGTTTGTCTGTTGTATCGAGAGCTCTGAACTCGGCCTGCTGCCCGAGCTAGCTTCGCGAACCTATTCGTATTCTCCGAATCATCGTGCAACGTGCTCTCAATTTTCTGCACTCAACTCGTGCTGGGGGAGGGCTACAGTGCTGCGGGTCATAGAAATCGATTTGCACACATCAGACGCGTTCGTTGGACGATTCGAAAGCTCAGAACTTGATTTGCTGCTCGAAACAGATTCGCGAAACTATTGTATTATTCGAGTCATTCTGAGAGATGCTCTCGGTTTTCTGCACTTAACTCGGGCTGTCGGGGGGCTGCAGGGCTGGTAATCACAGGAGTCGATTCGCAGACATCAGACGCGTCCGCCTGTCGCATTGCGAGGTCTGAACTCGGTCTGATACTCGAACTGGATTGCGAAACTGTTTGTTTTTTGTTAGAGTCATGGAAACTAGTCGTTCTCTGGATTATTTCCCACTCTATATACTGTCAGGAAGCTCTACGAGTCCCCCGGCGGTAAGAAAGGTTGAAGCTATTCTGATCGACGCCATTCGGGGAAGCTTCGATGGTGGAAGATCCTATCTGGGCGTAGGCTGTGGCTGGCAGATTGATTTTCATTGTGCTCTTCTTCTGTTGCTGAATATCCTGTCACTCTTCCGAGTGGCGTGTGGGAGCCCAACGTGGCCTCTTCCTCTTTCCTCCTCCCCCCCTCGAGCACTATTACTGCAGCTGAGTTAGAGTCTGCCCGACAACTCCTTTTGGGAGTGGAGGAATGCCTGCATTTGGCAGGATACTAGGCCTCCCTGTGTGGCTATCGCCTGGGCGGTGACCCGACCCTGCTGTGGCGGCACGCAATACGCAAAAAGAAAGGTTGACGGTTTACCGCCGGCGCCCAGTGGACGCTAACAAATACCTTGTAGATCTTTTCGGCATAGCTTCCCCAAGCTAGTTGCTGGAAACTTAAGATTAATAGCTCGTAGAGCTCTTCGGCAAAGAGCTAAGAGGAATTCGGACGCAGGGTGGAGCTAGTTGGCCGGCCCGACAAAAAGAGAGAATGTGGTAACTTGGGGTCGGTGTTTACCTCGTGGACCTCTTCGGCAAAGAGCTAAGAGGAATTCGGGCGCAGTGTGGAGCTAGTTGTCCGGCCCGATGAAAAGAGAGAATAAGATTTTCATTCCCTGTAGTAAGCTATGGCGCAACTGCTGTTAATTTCTGCATGGCTCTAGGTCCAGTATTACTATGAAAACACTTGGAGGAACCCACTGTATGAAACCGAAAAATCGTCATTTCTCGATTTTTTCGGCTCTCGCGTCAGAAGCTTCCTTCACGTGTTCGGAGGAACGCTGTGTAAGAAGAGAGCTCTACAAGGTGCCCGGCGGTAACTTGGTTGACGGTTTACCGCCGGTTCCCAGTTTCACTTTGTACAAAATTTTGAAGTTCGGTTTTAGAAGTGAGATTTTTTTCACTGTAGTAAGTTATGGCGCACCTGCTGGTAAATTCTCCATGGCTCTAGGTCCAGTATTACTATGAAAACACTTGGAGGAACCCACTGTGTGAAAACCAAAAAATCGTCATGTCTCGAATCTTTCGGCTCTCGCTTCAGAAGCTTCCTTCACGTGTTTGGAGGAACGCTGTCTAAGAAGAGAGCTCTACGAGGTGCCCGGCGGTAACTTGGTTGACGCTTTACCGCCGGTTCCCAATTCCGGCGCGCTGGAGAGCTAGTTGGCTCGAAAAAAAAGAATTGAATTTTTCACAACTTTTGGTCGGTTGAAAATTTTGTTCTCGGAATTTAACAATTCGTTTGTGCTCTGGTATTTTTTACCGTGATATTCGATCTTATTTCCGCTCGCTATCTTAATATCAGCTCGATCCGCTACCTTTTACTGCCCAAAAGCACACTGGCGGGATCGACCGTTTCGAGTTATCTTGATACGCGTTGTCGGTAGTTTGTACTTAACTCGAGCTGTAGGGCAGCTACAGAGCTGGCCATCGCATTCAGAATTATCAGGCGCGCTCGTCTGTTCAATCCAGAGTTCTGAACTCGGTCTGCTAGCCGGCTAGGTCTGCAAACCTATTCGTATTATTCGAGTCGTCTTGACATACGCTCTCGGTTTTCCGTACTTAACTCGAGCTGTAGGGCAGCTACAGGGCTCATTGTCACAGACATCGATGGGGAATCATCAGTCGCGTTCGTCTATCGAACCGAGAGCTCTGAACTCGGCCTACTGCCCGAGCTAGCTTCGCGAAACTATTCGTATTGTCCGAATTATCTTGAGAAGTCTTCTTAATTTTCTGCACTCAACTCGTGCTGCGGGAGGGCTACAGTGCTGCGGGTCGATTTGCACACATCATGCGTCTGTTGGTCGATTCGAGAGCTCGGAACTCGGTCTGCTGCTCGACCTAGATCCGCGAAGCTATTCCATTATTCGAGTCGATACTGTCGGTTTTCTGCAGGGCTGGGAATCACATGAGTGGATTCGCAGACATCAGACGCGCCCGCCTGTCGCATTCAGAGGTCTGAACTCGGTTCGATACTCGAACTGGGTTGCAAACCTGTTTGTTTTTTGGTTAGAGTCATCTTGAGAGTCTGAAATTTGTTTTTTTCTCCACACTATATACTGTCAGGAAGCTCTACGAGTCCCCCGGCGGTAAGAAAGGTTGATGGGTTACCGCCGGCGCCCAGTCGATGAGCTAGAGGAATGACTCGTAGAGCTTCCCTAAGCTAGTTGCTGGAAGCTTAAGAGCAATTCCGGCGCGCTGGAGAGCTAGTAACTCGTAGAGCTTCCCTTAGCTAGTTATAGCTGGAAGCTTAGAGTAATTCCGGCGCGCTGGAGAGCTAGTTGGCTCGGAAAAAAGAACTGAACTTTTCACAACTTGGTCGGTTGAAAATTTTGTTCTCGAAATTTAACAATTCGTTTGAGCTCTAGTATTTGTTCCCGTGATATTCGGTCTTATTCCCGCTCGACATCTTGATCTCAGCTCGATCGGGTATCTTTCACTGCCAAAAAGCACACTGGCGGGATCGGTCGTTTCGAGTCATCTTGATACGTCATGTCGGTATTTTGTACTTAACTCGAGCTGTAGGACAAGTACAGAGCTGGTCAGCACACCTATCACTAGCAGACCGAGTTCAGACCTCTGCTTGGAACAGCCGAACGCGTCTGATGATTCTGAGTCGATGAGGCGTGCTTAGCAGCTCTGTAGCTGTCCTATATCGAGTTAAGTTCAGAATACCGATGGTGCGGATCAAGATGACTTGAATAATACGAATAGGTTTGCGGACCTAGCTCGGCTAGCAAACCGAGTTCAAACCTCTAGATTCAATAGGCGAACGCGCCTGATGTTTCTGAGCCAGGTCCGCAAACCTATTCGTATTATTCGAATCATCTTGATAGGCGCTCTCGGTTTTCTGTACTTAACTCGAGCTATACGACAGCTACAGGGCTTATAGTTACAGAAAACGATTCATAAGTCGCGTTTGTCTTTCGAATCCAGAGCTCTTAACTTGGTCTGCCGCGCGATCCAGAATCACGAAACTGTTCGTATTCCTCGAGTCATCTTGAGAGCTACTCTCGGCGTTCTGCACTTAACTCGGGCTGTAGAGAGGCTGCAGGGCGGTTAATCACATGAATCGATTCGGAGACATTAGACGCGTCCGTCTGTCGCATTCAGAGGTCTGACCTCGGTCTGATACTCGAGTTGGGCTGAAAAAACTATTCGTTCTCTGCAATTTTTTTCGACATTATATGTTGTCAGGAAGCTCTACGAGTCCCCCGGCGGTAACAAAGGTTGACGGTGTACCGCCGACGCCCAGTTGGCACGAAAAATCTCGACGGAAGTTTTGCTGACTGTTGGTCGGTTGAAAATTTTGTTCTCGAAATTTGACCATTCGTTAGAGCTCTAGTATTTTTTCCCATGATATTCGATCTTATTCCCGCTCGCCATCTTGATCTCAGCTCGATCGGGTAACTTTGAAGGCCAAAAAGCAGGCAGGCGGGAACGGCCGTTTCGAGTCATTTTGATACGCGCTGTCGGTATTTTGTACTTAACTCGAGCTGTAGGGCAGCTATAGAGCTGGTAAGCACAGCTATCGCACTCAGAATTATCACGCGCGTTCGCCTGTTGAATCCAGAGGTCTGAACTCGGTCTGTGAGCCGAGCTAGGTCCGCTAACCTATTCGTATTATTCGAGTCATCTTGACAGAAACTGTCAGTATTTTGTACTTAACTCGAGCTGTAGGGTAGCTACAGAGCTGGTAAGCACGCCCATCGCACACAGAATCATCAGGCGCGTTCGCCTGTCGAATCAAGAGGTCAGAACTCGTTCTGTGAGCCGAGCTAGGTCCACAAACCTATTCGTATTATTCGAGTCATCTTGACAGGAATCTCGGTTTTCTGTACTTAACTCGAGCTGTAAGACAGCTACAGAGCTGATATTTACAGAAACTGATTCAGAATCGTCAGTTGCGTTTGTCTGTCGAATCCAGAGCTCTGAACTCGGTCTTCTGCTCGATCTAGAATCGCGAAATTATTCGTATTGGTCGAGTCATCTTGAGAAGTGCTCTCGGTTTCTTCACTCAACTTGCGCTGAGAGGGGGCTAGAAAAGCTGGTGGTCACACGAATCGATTTGAAGACATCATGCGCGTCCGCCTGTCGAATCCAGAGCTCGGAACTCGGTCTGCTGCCCGGACTAGGTTGGCGAAACTATTGTATTGTTCGAGTCATCCTGAGAGATGCTGTCGCTTTTCTGTACTGACCTCGGGCTGTAGGGGGGCTGCTGCGGGGCTGGTAATGACAGGAGTCGATTCGTAGACATCAGACGCGTCCGCTTGTCGCATTCAGAGATAAAAAAATATTCACTATGAGTTAGAATGTTGGTAGGTGCTGTCGGTTTTCTCAACTTAAGTCGAGCTTGGAAGCTCTACGAGTTCCTGGTGTTTCTGATTTCCTGGTTCTTAAAGATCCTATCCCTTGGAAGCCTATGGAAGAGAGGGAGGAGGAGGTACTTTCGGAGGAGCTTCGCAGGAAGAAGGAGGAGGTGTTGTCCAAACGATATGCTAAGATATTGGAGGATTACACGGAGTGGGAGTTCCAGGTGGGAAGGATTGCCGTTGAACTGAAGGGAGATTCTCAATGCGTTGTGAGGTGGATTCAAGGTTTGTACTTTACTGCCAATGTGCATTCTGACAAGATTGTGGGCGGCATCCAGAATAAGTTAGACATTCTAGCTAAGAGATGTGGTGTGCAGGCGGCCTGTCTTGGGAGACATATCTTCAAGTGGGTATACAGAGAGGACAATACTGCTGCGGATGAGTTAACACACAGAGCTAGGCAGGGCATTTGTAGAACACGTTTTAGGCATGATTTCCTATCCCATGTTAAAGCTAACGCTATTCTGATCGACGCCATTCGGGGAAGCTTCGATGGTGGAAGATCCTATCTGGGCGTAGGCTGTGGCTGGCAGATTGATTTTCATTTGTGCTCCTCTTCTGTTGCTGAATATCCTGTCACTCTTCCGAGTGGCGTGTGGGAGCCCAACGTGGCCTCTTCCTCTTTCCTCCTTCCCCCCTCGAGCACTATCACTGCAGCTGAGTTAGAGTCTGCCCGACAACTCCTTTTGGGAGTGGAGGAATGCCTGCATTTGGCAGGATACTAGGCCTCCCTGTGTGGCTATCGCCTGGGCGGTGACCCGACCCTGCTGTGGCGGCACGCAATACGCAAAAACCAAGGTTGACGGTTTACCGCCGGCGCCCAGTTCCGGCGCGGGGTGGAGCTAGTTGGCCCACCCGGCCGAGGCGGACAATGTGGCAACTTTTGGGTGGTTTTGCGAATTTTTGAAAGATATTTGACAATTCATTTTGAGGAAGCAGATTTTTCGCACCTGTAAACGAATATGAGGGCCTCTCTGTCTTAATATGAGCTCTCTAGGCGCACTTTTACTATCAAAACACTTGTCGCAACCATCTTCGCATGGACATGGAAAAAATCAGTTTTCTCTTTTTCGAGAAATGCTTCCAGAAGCCTTCTCTTTTGATGCTGAGCACTCCTACGCGTGCTAGGAGCTCTACGAGGTTCCCGGCGGTGACCAGGTTGACGGTTCACCGCCGGCGCCAGTTATAGCTGGAAGCTAAGAGTAATTCCGCGCTGGAGAGCTAGTTGGCAAGAAAAATCTCGACGGAAGTTTTGGTGACTTTTGGTCGGTTGAAAATTTTGTTCTCGAAATTCAACCATTCGTTAGAGCTCTAGTATTTTTTCCAGTGATATTCGATCGTATTCCCGCTCGCCATCTTGATCTCAGCTCGATCGGGTAGCTTTCACTGCCAAAAAGCACTGTGGCGGGATCGGCCGTTTCGAGTCATACCTCGTAGAGCTCTTCGTTATCGATGAGCTAGAGGAATTCCGGCGCGGGATGGAGCTAGTTGGACTGCCCGGCCAGAAAGGACAAATTGGTGACTTTTGATGGGTTTTCCAAAAATTTGAAAGATATTTGACCATTTATTTTGAGAAAGCAGATTTTTGCGCGTTGCATTGGAATATACACTCCTCTCGGACAGCAGCTCCGCTCTGCCGATGCATTTTTGCATGAGTTGACTTCCGGGAACTGAGCGAATCTGAACATCGAAAAAATCGAAAGTGAATAATTTAGAAGAATCTATATTTTTCACTCTGTGTCAATTCTCTGCACTCTTACCAGTGGGAGGAGCTCTACGAGGTTCCCGGCGGTGACCAGATTGACGGTTCACCGCCGGCGCCAGTCTTGATACGCGTTATCGGTATTTTGTACTTAACTCGAGCTGTAGAGCAGCAACAGAGCTGGTCATCACACCTATCGCTTTCAGAATCATTAACTGCGTTCGCCTGTTGAATCTAGAGGTCTGAACTCGGCCTGCTAGCCGAGCTAGGTCTGCAAACCTATTGCTATTAGTTGGTCATCTTGATAGACGCCCTTGGTTCTCTACTTAACTCGAGCTACAGGACAGCTACAGAGCTGGTAAGCACACCTATCGCATTTAGAATCATTAACCGCGTTCGCCTGTCGGATCTAGAGGTCTGAACTCGGTCTGCTAGCCAAGCTAGTTTTGCAAACCTATTGGTATTATTTAGGTGATCTTGATAGACACCCTCGGTTCTCTGTATTTAACTCGAGTTACAGGACAGCTACAGAGCTGTTAAGCACGCCTATCGCATTCAGAATCATTAGGCGCGTTCGCCTGTTGAATCTAGACGTCTGAACTCGTTCTGCGAGCTAGGTCCGCAAACATATTCGTATCATTTTGGTCATCTTCATAGACGCCGTCGGTTTTCTGTACTTAACTCGAGCTCTAGGGCAGCTACAGAGCTCATAGTCACAGAAATCGATTCGGAATCATCAGGCGCGTTCGTGCGTCGAATCGAGAGCTCTGGACTCGGCCTGCTGCCCGAGCTAGGTTCGGACAATTATTTGTATTGTTCGAGTTATTCTGAGAAGTGCTCTCGGTATTCCGCACTTAACTCGTGCTGGGGAGGGCTACAGTACTGCTGGTCACGGAAATCGATTCTGAGACATCAGACGCGTCTGTCTGTCGGATCCAGAGCTCGGAACTCGGTCTGCTGCTCGAACTAGGTCCGCGAAACTATTGTATTATTTGAGTTGTTCGTTTTTTTGTTAGAGTCATCTTCAGAGGTCTGAAATCGCTTGGGCTAAAAAACTAGTCGTTCTTTGGATTTTTTTTCGCATCCCAACGAGTCAGGAAGCTCTACGAGTCCCCCGGCGGTAACAAAGGTTGACGGTTTACCGCCGGCGCCCAGTTATGTTCTCGGAATCTGACCATTCGTTAGAGCTCTAGTATTCTTTCCCGTGATCTATGATCTTATTCCCGCTCGCCATCTTGATCTCAGCTCGATCGGGTTGGTATTGCTATCGAAAAGCGTCATGGTGGGATCGGCAGTTTCGAGTCATCTTGATACGCGCTGACGGTTTTCTGAAAATACCTCGAGCTTTAGGACAACTACAGAGCTGGTCGGCACAGCTAATCGATGTAGAATGATTAGGCGCGTTCGCCTATTGAATTCAGAGGTATGAACTCGGTTTGTCAGCCGAGCTAGATCCGCAAACCCATTCGTATTATTTGAGTCATCTTGACAGGAACTCTCGGTTTTCTGTACTTAGCTCGAGCTGTAGACCAGCTACAGAGCTCATATGAACAGAAACCGGATCAGAATCATCAGTTGCGTTTGTCTGTCGAATCCAAAGCTCTGGACGCGGTCTGCTGCCCGATCTAGAATCGCGAAACTATTCGTATTGGTCGAGTCATCTGAAGAAGTGCTCTCGGGTTTCTGCACTCAACTCGCGCTGAGGGGAGCTACAGTGCTGGTGGTCACAGGCATCGATTTTAAGACATCAGGCGCGTCCGTCTGTCGAATCCAGAGCTCGGAACTCGGCCTGCTTCTCGAATTAGGTTTGCGATTACTGTATTGTTCGAGTCATCCTGAGAGGTGTTGTGGGTTTTTTGCACAAAATTCGGGCGGTGGGAGGAAAGCTGCAGGGCTGGTCATGAGAGGAGTCGATTCGCAGACATCAGACGCGTTTGCCTGTCGCATTCAGAGGTCAAATAATATTCACTTTAAGTCGGAATGTTAGAAGGTGCTGCTGGTTTTCTCAAACTCAGTCGAGCTTGGAAGCTCTACGAGTTTCCCGGCGGTAACCAAGGTTGACGCTTTGCCGCCGGCGCCCAGTCTCGACGGAACTTTTGCTGACTTTTGGTCAGTTTAAAATGACTCGTAGAGCTTCTTTGAGAGCGCAGCGGCGAAGCTCAAGAGCTCTAGTATTCTTCCCGTGATATTCGATCTTATTCCCGCTCGCCATCTTGATATCAGCTCAATCGGGTGGGTATTACTATCGAAAAGCGTCATGGCGGGATCGGCCGTTTCGAGTCATCTTGATACGCGCTGTCGGTTTTCTGAACATAACTCGAGCTGAAGGACAGCTACAGGGCCAGTAAGCACAGCTAATCGATGTAGAATGATCAGGCGCGTTCGCCTGTTGAACCTAGAGGCCTGAACTCGGTCTGCTAGCCGAGCTTGGTTCAAAAATCTATTCGTATTATCCGAGTCATCTTGACAGACGCTCTCGGTATTTTGTGCTTAACTAGAGCTGTAGGCCAGCTACAGAGCTCATAGTCACATAAATCGATTGGAAATCATCAGGCGCGTTCGTCTCTTGAATCGAGAGCTCTGAACTCGCCCTGCTGCCCGAGCTAGAATCGCGAAACTATTCGTATTGTTCGAATCATCTGAAGAGATACTGTCGCTTTCTGAACTTCACTCAGGCTGTAGGGGGCTACAGTGCTGCTGGGGACAGCAATCGATTTAAAGACATCAGGCGCGTCCGCCTGTGGAAGCCAGAGGTCGAGTAAGATGCTATATTGTTCGAGTAAGATGCTATATTGTTCGGTCCGCGAACCTGTTCGTATTGTTCGAGTAAGATGCTATAGGTTTTCTGCACTTAACTCTGGCTGTACGGGAGCTGCAGGGCTGGTAATCACAGGAATCGATTCGGAGAATCAGACGCGTCCGTCTGTCGCATTCAGAGGCCTCAACTCGGTCTGATACTCGAGCTGGGTTTAGGAAACCATTCGTTTGGTTTGAGTTATCTTGAGAGGTGCTGCTGATTAGCGCACGTAACTCGGGCTGTAGCAGAGCCACAGAGCTCGTACAGAAGACAATCCAGAAGCATCAGGGGGCGTTCGGCTGTTGCATTAAGAGGTCTGAAATCGCTTGGGCTGAAAAACTATTTGTTCTCTGCAATTTATTTTCTACATTAAAAATAGTCAGGAAGCTCTACGAGTCCCCCGGCGGTAAGAAAGGTTGACGGTTTACCGCCGGCGCCCAGTTTTGTTCTCGAAATCCAACAATTCGTTAGAGCTCTAGTATTTTTTCCCGTGATATTCGATCTTATTCCCGCTCGCCATCTCGACCTCAGCTCGATCGGGTGAATATTTCTATCGAAAAGCACTGTGGCGGGATCGGCCGTTTTGAGTCATCTTGATACGCGCTGACGGTTTTCTGAACATAACTCGAGCTTCCGGACAGCTACAGAGCTGGTAAGCACAGTTATCCGATGTAGTATGATTAGGCGCGCTTGCCTGTTGAATCCAGAGGTCTGAACTCGGTCTGTTAGCCGAGCTAGGTCCGCAAACCTATTCGTATTATTCGAGTCATCTTGACAGGGGCTCTCGGTTTTCTGTACTTAACTCGAGCTGTAGGACAGCTACAGAGCTGATATTTACAGAAACCGATTCAGAATTATCAGTTGCGTTTGTCTGTCGAATCCAGAGCTCTGAACTCGGTCTGCTGCCCGATCTAGAATCGCGAAACTATTCGTATTGGTCGAGTCATCTTCAGAAGTGCTTTCGGTTTTCTTCACTCAACTCGCGCTCAGGGGGGCTACAGTGCTGGTGGTCACAGGAATCGATTTGAAGACATCAAGCGCGTCCGCCTGTCGACTCCAGAGCTCGGAACTCGGTCTGCTGCCCGAATTAGGTCTGCGAAACTACTGTATTGTTCGAGTCATCCTGAGAGGTGCTGTCGGTTTTCTGCACTAAACTCGGGCTGTAGGGGGCTGCTGGGCTTGTAAATACAGGAATCGATTCGAATGCATCAGAGGCGTCCGCCTGTCGCATTCAGAGGTCAACAAATATTCACTATGAGTCGGAATGTTGCTAGGTGCTGTCGGTTTTCGCAACTTAAGTCGAGCTAGGAAGCTCTACGAGTCTCCCGGCGGTAATCAAGGTTGACGGTTTACCGCCGGCGCCCAGTAACTCGTTGCTGGAGAGCCAGTTGGCAAGAAAAAGTCCCGGAGAGCTCGCTGAGAGCTAAAGGGTTGAAAATTGGAAGCCGGACGGTGGTGGTGCCCGCCAGGAGCTCTTCCGCGGCGCTCCAGAATCCCCGCAGCAGTTTGTTCGACCCGGCAACGTGTCCGGGAGAGCTTCCGGCAAGCCTCCACGCGTGCCTGCATGCGTGCAGGCACGCATGGAAGCGTTTCTGGCAGCGGCTCTGCAGCGCTCCAGGGGGCTCCCAAGACTTTCCCGGAAAGATTTCCCGTCCCCGAGATTCTCTTCGCTCTCCGGATTTTGTCAACAGACAAGGGCCACTCATGATTCTGAATCAGATTCAGTACGTATCAGCTCCGTTCTGTACCTCGTAGAGCTCTTCGGCATCGATGAGCTAGAGGAATTCCGGCGCGGGGTGGAGCTAGTTGGACCGCCCGGCCAGAAAGGACAAATAGGTGACTTTTGGTCGGTTTTGCAAATATTTAAAAGATATTTGACCATTTATTTGAAAGAGCAGATTCTCGCGCGTCGCATTGACGTATGAACTTCTCTCCGACTGCAGCTCAGCTCTCCGGATGGATTTTTGCATGAGTTGACTTCCGGGAACTGAGCGAATGTGAACATCGAAAAAATAAAAAAACAAGATTTTCGAAAAATCTCTATTTTTTGACTCTGTGTCGATTCTCAGCAATCTGACCAGTGGAAGGAGCTCTACGAGATTCCCGGCGGTGGCCAGGTTGACGGTCCACCGCCGGCGCCAGTACTTTAGCTCGACTTAAGTACAGAAATCCAGAGCGTCTCTTAAGATAACTCGAATAATACGAATATCTTTGCGAACCTAGCTCGGCTAGCAGATCGAGTTCGGACCTCTCGGTTCAACAGGCGAACGCGCCTGATTATTCTGAATCGGTTAGCTGTGCTGACCAGCTCTTTACCTGTCCTGAAGCTCGAGTTATCTTGAGAAAACTGTCACCGCGTGACAAGCTGACCCAAAACGGGCGATCCCGCCGTAGTGCTTTTTGGCAGTAAAAGGTACCCGATCGAGCTGAGATCAAGATGGCGAGCGGGAATAAGATCGAATATCACGGGAAATAATACTAGAGCTCTAACGAATGATTGAGTTTCGGGATTTGAATTTTCAACTGACCACAAGTCATCAAATGTCCGTCGAGATTGGTAGCATCCTGGACTGCCCCTCGACAGACCCCAGACTGACCCCGGACTGACCCTGGACTGACCCGGACTGACCCCAGACTGACCCTGGACTGACCCCGGACTGACCCCGGACCATCCCGGACTGACCCCGGACTGACTCCGGACACCCCGGACTGACCCCGGACTGACCCCAGACTGACCCGGACTGACCCCGGACTGACCCCGGACTGACCCTGGACTGGCCCCGGACTGGCCCCGGACTGGCCCCGGACTGGCCCCGGACGCCCCCGACAGACCCCGGACTGACCCCGGACTGACTCCGGACTGAGCCCGGACTGACCCCGGACTGACCCCAGACTGACCCCGGACTGACCCCGGACTGACCCCGAACTGACCCCGGACTGACCCCGGACTGAGGACCGACCCCGGACCGACCCCGGACCGACCCCGGACCGACCCTGGACCGACCCCGGGCTGACCTCGGACTGACCCGGGACTGACCCCGGACTGGCCCCGGACTGGCCCCGGACTGACCCCGGACTGACCCCACTTGGATGGGCGGTGTGGTTCCTATCGAATTTGGTTGGTTATATCTCCGTATATCCTAGCTTATAACTTGGTCATATCTTCTTATAACCCACTGGAAGCGCTGATCTGAGATAATACCAGAGCTAACTGTTTGGGGCGAATGCGTATCTGATCTATCTGCTAGCGCAAGATGCTATGCAACATAGTTGCGAAGCTAACTACATTACCATCACCTTCGTATCTATTTAGGCCAGATATCTAAGCGTTTAGCAACCACCTATAACCTACTTGCGCCCCCCTTCTAATCAAGATAGCGATCTGGGTTAGCGAAATTAGCGAACCAGGTTAGCAATATCGTAAACTCGTTTTACAACATGCGTTTTTCTGTTTGCCAGAACAGAAATCATGCTTCCCAGGGGCAGCGTTGGACATAGCCGTTTTGGCTCAGACCACAGGCGAGGGCGATTTCGAGAGCTTCTTGTGATACTTCAGATTTGCGGAACACAGATTTTACTTTTCACAAGTTGATGTCTATCCAGATTGATTTCATGTCTCGCCTCCCTGCGGTGGCTGCAAGATTGAATGAGGAGGTGATGAATTTCAATATGTTGGATTTGTCGACTCTAGACAGCGATGCAAAATCGTTGCAGCTGAAGGCCAAGTCCGCAGAGTGCGTGAAGCTGTTGTTGGACAACGGGCTGGCGTATCGTGCTCGAGTTCGGTCAGAGAAGGGTGGCACGCACAGCTGCAACAGGCAGGGTCAGGGCGTCGACCCGTTCGACGTTCACAGTCTAGGCAAGCGGATATGTGAACAAGGATTCGTGTGGAGCAGGGTCGACGACCCAGTCGCGTTCGAAGTGGATCACAGTTCGGACACCCAGTACATCTTCAACAAAAATTTGGCGGACAACTCTGGGGGGCAACTCGCTCCCGTCGTGAAGGTGGATCTCATCATGGTTACAGTGTCTTGCTCGCATTCTCTGCAGTGGTACAAGGCCGTGAATTATGGCTGCCGCACACATTTGGAATCATTGAGTTCGAACGGGCGTCTATCCAAAGATAAGGTCCAACAATTCAAATGCAATATTTCGTGTCCGTAAGAGCTCGATCCACCAGCCTATCGCCCCAGCCCCGATCCATAATCCTTGTCCGTGGGGGTGGAGGCGGAGGGAGGATTGGGAGGGGCACGGAGGATGATGAAGATCATGACACATAGGTTGGTGGGTCGAGCTTTTAATTGGCTCGCTGTTTATTGCATTTGGCATCCTCAGGTGGTTGCCGTCAACCCCAGCCAAGCCGATGCTCTTGATAATGGGTTGGAATGGGTAATAATTCGTAAGGAAGTGGAGGCGGCGGTGCCAGGTTTGCCGTACTACTTGGCTGAGTGCGGCAACGCTGGCCACGGCACCGAACGGATCCAGACGAAGTTGCAGACGTTGTTGCAAATCTTCTCGCGCGGCAAGCAGAACTTCGAGTCAACTGGAGACTACAAGTGGGCAGCTGTTGCCCAGCGTATTGAGAGTACCAACCCGCACCTTGCCAAGCAGGTGCTCGACATGACCAAGTTCGTGGACAGGTATTCAGGTGGAGGTGTTCGCGGCATATTCCTGGAGGAGCTGGACCTTTGGAGCAAGCAGCTCAGGAGCCGTTGCGAGGTGAACGGCAGCACGTTCAGGATACTTGGAGAGGCAGAATTCTTATCTGGACCCGAACTGATCGTCGCCATGCTGAAGGCGGCCTACGTTTCGCCCGACAACCACCAGCGCATGGGCATATCGACGTTGCTTACGAGCACGGACATCTCGAACGTGGTCAACAAGAAGCGCGCGGAAGCAATCAACGTCTGCGAGATGATCAGGACCGCCAAGAAGTTCTACACTGACCACGCATCAGACTTGATGGACAAGAGTACCTACATCAGGATCCGCGGTGATATGGAAGTGCGGGCAGTCATGTTTCTCTTGGCAAAAAAAAACACCGAGGAGGCGCACCTTCTCCAGCCTCGCTGAGATCAAGGTCGAGTGGTGGAATGACGTGAAGGCCGCCATGCCCCCAGACTTCGCGCTCGTGAGCCCCTTCGGGCAAATCCAGCCCCCGTCGTCTGGCAGTGGTAGCGTCGGCCCACATATGGTCTGCTTTGGTGCTGATGGAGGGGTTTCACAGGAGACGCTGAAGCAGCACGGCTTTGTGCTGAAGGCGGAGGTCGAGCTCAAGAAGAATGACACCGATGTTGCGACTGCTAAGCCCAAGAAGTGGATCATCAACGAGTTCAGGGGTTCCGACGTGGTCCTCCTCAACACGTACGTGGCGGAGCCAGCGAAAGTCGCGAAAGGCAAGGGCAAGAAACTGAACCAGAAGAAGAACGAGGACACCATGACCGTGTACAGTGGCGAGCTCCTCGACAAGTACAAGGCCGTGAAGATCATGACCTACCACCTCGTGTCGTGCAAGACGTGGGACATCCTGAGCAACAAGGAGGTGCAGGTCGAGCTCGCCAAAGCCACCCTTCGCAAGGCCCTTTGCCACGCTTTCAATGTGTATAGGCCTGTTGCTGATCTATCAATAACGTACACAGTCGATCCTAAGTTTGAGATTCGGGATATTGTGGCCGAGAGGGACTTTGGCAAGAGCGAGCTCGTGATGGTTCCTTTCACCCTTTCTGTTGGTGTATGCGATGCCACTAGAGTGCCTTCTACTGGCGTCGTCGTACCGATGCCGCCGAAACTTCCAGACGACCTCGTGGCATACGTGTCCCCAACAGTGGCTTTCCCAAAGCAGGAGCTCGGCAAGAAAAGCCCAATGCCAGTGGCGTATTGGGTTGTCCACAGCGGCAAGGTTTTCAACGTACAGCCAGGGGTTTTGAAAATTGAGGTGAGCGCTGTCGTTGCAGACAGCGGCAAGAAGCGAAATATTGAGGTAGGGTTGCCAATGTTGTTCAACAAGACTGGCTCGATCAAGAAGGGAGATAAAATTATTCGGGGCGAGCCAGGGAGTCCGTCGTCCCCAGCCAAGAGGTCTCTCGCTGCCTCGGCTTCTACTCCGAGCAAGCGGGTCAAAGAGTGAGTGAACCCACGACATCTGTTTCTGATTGATGAGTGGGGGTGCCGCGTGCAGCGGTTTTGCGCTGCGCCGCACGCGCGCTCGCGCGTGCGATGTATTTTGCACCCCCACTCGCTGCTTCGAGCTCGTCGCAACCTGCGGCGTACCGCATAAGAGACGTTGATGTGTCGACGCCGTTGCGCGTCGGTAGCAAGGCCAGGAACACAACACAGCGAGGGTGAGGGTTACCAAGAGGAGGAGGAGGAGGAGGAGGAGGAGAAGTAGAAGGAAGAAGAGGAGGAGGAGGAGGTCAAGAGAAACAGAACACGATAACACAAGTATGCGAATACGTCCCTCCTCCTCATCCTCCTCCTCCTCCTTCCCTGGGTGGCACACGGGTACACGCAACTAAACACAGTGCCCACGTCACCGTCGACAGCAGCAACAACAACACCACCAACAACAACATCGGCACCATCGGCACCATCACCATCTATCATCATCGTCAACATCACCGCCATCACCATCGTCACCATCGTCATCGGCATCATCATAACCGTCATCGGCACCATCATCGTCACCATCACCATCATCATCGTCAGCATCAGGCCCCAATTCCAGAACCATCGTCACCATCATCGTCGCAATCCCCATCATCACCGCAGCCGTTTGGGCTGTCCAGCACTCGACCGAAATTGGTGGTCTCACGTCTTCTGTTGGTTGGTCGAGGCTGCCACTCGACACCTTCGGCCATGGCGCAAGCGGGCCACGTCTGCATTGACCTTGGGTACGGTATGATATCTCTGGATCCTTCCCCGAAGATCACAAACTCATGGGTCACCAAGGTGATGGACAAACACGGGAAACAGTGGGTGGAATGCGATAGGCTTGTGGCTGCCTTCTCTAAGTTGGTGAAGAAAGACTTCCGCATGTTGAGCAAGCTGCAGACCTTGCGTAGCCAGAAATGCCAGGAGCTGATGTTGGACTTCATGAGCGGTCGGGAGGAGCCTGAGCTCGACGTTGCCAGCGCCGCCTCGGACCCCCACCAGCCTCCTCCTGCCAAGAGGGCGAAGACAGAGATGGTGGACAACATCGAGGGTTACGTGCAGATCACCGTCACGGACTCCAGCATGAACGAGCACACGGTCAATTGCTTACCTGCCCCGTACCAGCGCTCGAAGCTCGTCGTAGAGCTGACCGAGGCGAACATCCTCTTGTTGACCAAGGCACCGAGCTCCGAGGAGAACGCAGAGTTCGTGCCCGAGATCAGCTATGCCGACGTTTGGTGGCTGCCGTACCGCAGGGCCCTTCGGACGAGCTACTGGCACTCTGAGGTCAAGAAGATGACCTTCAGAACCCAGCAGGTCAAGACGGGGACCCCCGAGGAGATGCAGCACAGGGCCGAAGTCCTCGGCAAGCAGTTGCAAGAGCTCCACGACGCCAACCCCGAGCAGTCATCATAGGGCCATTGACGTCGGCGTGTTGTTGGCGCGCCAGTCTGCAGTATTGCTTTGGGTATTCGCATGTGTCCATGCGAATGCACGTTGCTGCAAGCTACTGGCGCTGGACCACGGCTCACTCTAGTCGCAGGCAGGGGCAACGGGGCACCAGCCAGAAGCGCGCAAAAAACATCGTCACCATCGTCATCACCATCATTGACACCATCGTCATCATCAACATCCCCACCGCCATCATCGCAACGTTCCAGGAGCCACGGTACCCGTGACAAGGGGGAAGAAGAAGGAGGAAGAGGAGGAGGAGGAGGAGGAGGAGGAGGAGGTGGAGGGGGAGGAGGAGGAGGACGGTGAGGAGGAGGAGGAGGAGGAGGAGGAGGAGGACGGTGAGGGGGAGGAGGAGGAGGAGGAGGAGGAGGAGGAGAGGAGGAGGAGGAGGGGAGGAGGAGGTGGAGGTGGAAGAGGAGGAGGAGGAGGAGGAGGAGGAGGAGGCTGAGGAGGAGGAGTCGGGCTGGCGCCTCTCGCCGCGCGCGCGCGCCGCCCCGCCGCTCTCTCCGCCCTTGACGGTGCGCCGCACCCCGCGTGCGCGGGGCAGGGCGCGAGGGGGGGGAGGTGCAACAGCTGTTGAGGTCACGACGATGACGACAGGTATGACGAATGACGAAGACGGCTACGATGATGAGGTGGATGAGGCGAGTGAGGAGTACGATGAGACGGAGGGGGAGGAGGGCACACGAGAGGTGACGGCGAGTTGAAAGACGATGAGGACGACGACGAATCAGCAGCTATGGTACGATTTGGAGTGGGAGGATGTCGTCGATGATGGTGTAGAGGCAGCTCTGAAGCCAGACTGTACATCTCCGTCCTCCCCTCTTCAGTCCTCCGTCCTACCGCATCCCTCCTCCCTCTTCCATTCCTCAATCCCGCCTCGTCCTCATCATCAGCCTCCTCATCCGAATCCAGCAGCCTCCTCCTGGGGGTGCCGCGGACGTCTGTGCGAGGTAGTGTGGTCTGACAGTGCGAGTGAGCACAAAAGTGCTCACTCGCCAGGGCGAGTGAGCACAAAAGTGCTCACTCGCCAGAGCGAGTGAGCACTCGCATTTTGAGCTGGTTGGCGAGTGCTCACTCGCCAGGGCGAGTGAGCACTTTTGTGCTCACTCGCCCTGGCGAGTGAGCACTCAGAACCAACCGGGTACCCGGAACAGGTGGCGCCCGTCTGATCAGCATCGGTGCCCGCCTGACTGAGCTCGAGCATCACAGGTTGTGCTCATTGCCCCCCTCGCGTGTTGACCGATCGAGTGGACTGAGGGGGGTGCTGGACCCGACACCTGGGGGGTGAGATGCGATTCGGTGCGCCTCGTGACCCTTTCGAGGGCAGGGCTGGGATCCCTCGGCTTGCCAGCTAGAGCTCGACAGAGTACTCAATGTGGTGGCACCGACGTCGATGCACCCCCCCCCGTTCCCCCGTCCCCCCTCCCCCTCCCCCTCCTCCTCCTCCTCCTCCTCGTCCTCCCCCTCCTCCTCCTCCTCCTCCTCCGAGGGTAAGAGTTGGGTCGTTGGTGCACCGCCTCGCTGGCAGCCTCCACCTCCTCCTGCCTCTGGCTTGTAGCCGTTTTGGCTCAGAGAGTGGCCTTGGGAATACAAACTTCGACTTCTGACGTTTGGTGTGGTTCACTCGCTCTCTTTCGCGCCATGGCCGTGGAGTCTGTTGCTGGTGCTTTGGTCAATGAGATCAGGAGCAGGCTTCACTTCGTTGAGAATCTCGCCAACGGCGGGATGGACAGGGTCGCTCTCATGGAGGCGCAGGCCCAGACACTCATCTCCGTCCTTACCCACGCTTCTGGTATGACGATGGATGTCGCCACCGTGGTCTCGCAAGAGATCAACGGTGGTCCGTGGAGCCCCGCCCAGAAGACGATGCTGTGCAGCGTCCTGGGCGACCGCATGGCGAACGCCGACTCGTCCAAGAGTGGCGGCCAGAAGAACGCCCGCGCTCAGCAGACGTGCAAGACGCTCCACATGTACCTGACGAACTTGGACTGGAGCCTTCTCAAGGACGATAGGCGCAGTCCCCTTTCCAAGCTCGAGGTGATTGGGACCAGGATGTACAAGATCGGCTTGACGTGCCCAGGAGCTTCCGTCTTGAAGAGGGCAGTCGGGATCATTATGATTGTGGGCCTACCGTCTGGCCAAGATGAGATCTCGGCGCAGACCCAGAGGCAGTGGATGACGGACCTCCAGTCGCTCATCAAGGCAATGGACGAGAAGGCCACGCACCCTGCACAACACGTCAAACACCTGCCTGACGACCCGCGCGCTCTCGCGCCGCCCGTGTTCCACTTCGCCTACGGCGACGACGTGCCAGGGGAGCCGCCGATCGAGGTGACCACGCAGTTGCTGGACATGATGGAGGACAGCCTGGGCTACAGGACGACGCACAAGTCGTTCAGGACGCAGTCTGGACCAACTTCGGGGAGCTCGTCGGCTGGCGTTCAGCAGCACTTCGGTGGCAACACGGGCAACGCCATGGGCGACATGATGGCCAACTTCGCCATGATGGCCCGCATGATGATGCAAGGCGGTGCCGCTCCTGCTTCGTATCAGCCCCCGACTGAAGCCACCGTGAGGCTCCTGGACTGCGGGCCCAGGGCCATGCGGCCGCCCTCCTCCCATGGAACGATCAGCGCAGCTACGCTGCCCATGGGTTCCCATCAGTGTCGAATTCGGGTTCCCCATTGGCGCTGGCAGATTCTCCTCCCGAAGCGGCTGCTGGTGCGCACGCACTTGCACCTACTCATGGCCCAGGTGCACCGCTTCTTGACGCGGGTCCTGTCCCTCGCGATGTCGGTCTACCTGCTGATGAACCGTCAGCTGCAGATGATGCCCAGGCGTTGATCGATGCCATGTCCGCAGCAGCTCGCGCAGCTGGGAGTCACTTGGCGGGGCCCGCTGCCAAGAAGGCGGCCGAGGACACTGTCGGCGACGGTGCCGCGCCTGGCAGGGGCAGGGGCAGGGGCAGGGGCAGGGGCAAGGGAAAGGCCAAGGCCAAGGCTGCGCCCAAGCCCAAGCCCTTGCCCAAGTCAAAAGCTAAGAGCGCTGCCAGCACAGCGACGGAGGGTGCTGTCAAGGGCATATTCAAAGCCAACTCCGTCAGCGTGGACGTTCGCCCATTCCTCAAGAAGTCGTGCATCGAGTCTCGGGATCGCAACACGTACGCGAGCTGGGTCTATGGCAAGGCCAAGACAGTTGCTAGGCAGGCTGGCCTGTCGGACAAGTTCTCACTCGACGTAGCCAGGCTCGCGTACCAGTCAGCGTCCGAGCTCTGGAAGAACTCGTGAGTGGTGCGGGTTGTCGGCAACCCTCTTCTCTTGACGCGGGCCTCTCCGCTGCTGTTGTCCAGTGCGCTGCTAGTGTTTCGCTTGGGGATGCGATTCCACCCAGCGCGCGATTCGTTTCAGTGGTTTGTGGAGCAGACGGTTCGTTGAAGAACACCTTTTCTGCACTTAGACCAAGCAACGCACAAATGAGAGGAGCAATGCACATACGGGGCGCGAATGCACCTCCTCCCTCCGTTTCCATCCTCCTTGTCATCGGCACCCTCAACCTCCAACGTATACGTCCTCCTCCTCCGTATCCTCACTCGTTTCGTCCTGCCTTCCCCCTCCCTACCGCCCCCCCTCCCTCGTTCATCCCTTTGATATCCTGCCTCCGTTGTCCACCGTGTCCCTTAGGAATCCCCTGGGCCAGAAATCCAACAAGCACCAATACGAAACAAACGAAAAAGATCGATAACCCAAACAACACACACAACTTGTAACGCGTTGCAAAGAGTAGGCTGCGTCGCGAAATAAACAGCACCATCACCAACGCATCACCAGCACGATCATTACCAATACCATTACAATGCATATCATCATCACTTTACGCACATCATCATAACCACCAGCAACATCACTCGCCAACACCATCGCATCGTAGCTCGCCGTTTGGCTCAGACCTCGTTCGGAATGTCGAAGCCACCGCCAGATAAGAGACCACGCCTCTCAGAGTTCGGCAGGCACGCACATGTCTCGCATTCTGTCATGCAGAAGCTTATGCAACAAATCAAAGATGAAGGCCTTCCCGAATGCTTTAGTTCGAGAACCCAAGGCCGACATCGACAATCAATAGCGGAGCAGATCACCAACTTCGGACCATTGCTTCAGAAGGTATCGGTGCACACTGATGACAAGCCACTTGATGTGTGGCTGCAACAGCCCCTTGCGTTTCTAGAAGCTGGCTCGCGAGCTTCACCCGAGTTCTGCCAACTGCTCAAGGCAACGTTGCAGAACAGCGGTGGACGGATGAGCATTATATTATATTCAGATGAGGTTGTGCCTGGCAACCCCCTAGCGGACGTCAACCTTCGTAAGTGCCAGGCGCTGTATTGGTCGATAAAAGAATTATGGTGGCCGTTGTTGTCGAACGAACAGATGTGGATGACTGTATGTGCGATTCGGTCTTCTGTGTGTGCCAAGCTGCCAGGCGGTGTTTCTGCTGTTATGAAGCACGCCCTCCGCATGTTCATGGGGGGGCCAGGCAAGCCAGACATCAGGAACGGCGTCAGACTGAACCTCGGAGGCGAAGATGTCTTTGTCTATGGCACTCTTAGTATACTCATCCAGGATGAGCGAGGCCATAAATATACCCTGATGGCAAAAGGTGCAACAGGCATTAAACCATGCCTGATGTGCCAAAACGTTGTCATGGACAAATCTAACCTTTTGCCAGACCCTACGGGGTTCCTGATACCATGTTCGAGCATCGACGTTGGCAGGATGAAGGTTCACACGGCATCAAGCTTCTTGGGCATTCAGAGGAAGTTGAAAGAGGTTAAGGATAATGATGGCCCCACGGAGTTGAAACGCCAAGAGGTTCTGCTGGGTTTTATTCTTGATGAGCATTCGCTTCCTCAAGATTTCGAGCTAAATATTCCGATACCAGATGTAATACAGTGGGATTGGATGCATTGTTATTGCGTGGGGGGAACGGTACAGCGCGAGCTCACGCAATATTTATACCGCTTGGAAAAGCATGGGTTGGGTTTGAATGCCCTCGACGCCTTCGTGAAGTGCTTTGTGTGGCCTAAGGGGTACGCAGACCCATACGTATGCACTGGTCATGGTTCGTTGAAGGGCAATGCGTCAAACGTCATATCTTTGGCCCCTGTGCTGGAACAATTCATCATTCAACGCGTGTGTCCTCGCAATGTCTGTATTTTGGAAACGGAAAGCTGCAAGTTGTTGTGCCGTGTGCTTTCCATTCTCGTGGTCGTGAATTCTGGGCTGTACACGGCCGAGTTCATTGGGCTGGCAATCGTGAAGCATATGGCAGCCCATCGGGCTGCTTATGGAACGGAGCTCTTCAAACCCAAAGACCATTGGGTACTACACTTGGCGCAAATGTATCAGGCCCACAAGTGCTTGATCAGTTGCTTCCTAATGGAAAGGAAACACAGGGTTGCAAAACGAATGGTGAACGACCGCCATAACACATCAAGTTTCGATCGCGGCATAATGCAAGAAATAACTTCCCAACATCTTTTTGACTTGGCTCATTACCGTTTGCTCAGAGAGGACATGCTGGCACCGACACAAGCTTCTAAGAAATTGCGCGATGCCATCTGTGGAGTTTTCAATGTGGACCCCTCTGCAGACATACTGACATCAAGGTCTGTTCTCGTCCGCTGCAGGGCCGTGGTAATCGGTGATGTGGTGTGCCTCTACCACGAGGGGCAGCACTGTTTCGGCCAAGTGGTGTTTCACGCAAAGTTTTCTGACACTTTGTACACGTGCGTATCCCTTTGGAGGTGCACTTTTTTTGGCGAGTCAGAGGCTCGGTGCATCGTTCAGGCTGAGCCTTCTCTTGTGTTGACCAGTTGCATCATCGAGCCATGCATTTTCTCGAGAGCGTCAGTTGGCTCAGAGTCGCTGGTGTTGTTTGCCCAGCGGTTGAAGCAGAGGTGCGCGAGCTGACACTCGTACACCTTAAGTTCATGCCAAGAGCTGTGGGGAATCAACATACACACATCAACATACACAACATAAAATAACGGCAACACTTTAACATAACCACACACATTAACACCAGCACCAGCATAGTCCTCCCCTTCCCCCCTCTTCCCTTACACATTCTTAGCCATCCGCATCCTGATATTCCTTCTCGGCCTCCTCCTTTTTGTCCCTATCCAAGGTACATTGCCAACCCACGAACCATACTTCGGGTCTCTGGTTTCGAAGCCGCTGAACAAAGTTTTGTCACGTGGGATTCGGTAAACAAGAAACGAAAACAACGGATCCTACATGTAAAAATCAGGTTGCTGAGTTTGCTAAGTGGGTTAGCTAAGTTCGCTAAGTAGGATAGCGCCCCAAGATAGCCAAGGCTAACTGAGTTAGCTATCTTCTCCGATCCAGGTTACCAAATCTGGATAGCAACCTCTTACATCCAGGTTACCTAACATGCATAGCAACCGCTCGCATCCACCCTATCCAAGATGTATCCGCCTAGACTCGATAGCAAAGGCCCCGCCGATCCAAGCAGACTGACCCCAGACTAGCCCCGGACTGACCCCGGACTGACCCCAGACTGACCCCGGACTGACCCCGGACTGACCTCGGACTGACCTTGGACTGACCCCGGACGGACCCCGGACTGACCCCCGACTGATCTTGGACTGACCCCGGACGGACCCCGGACTAACCCCGAACTGACCTTGGCTGATCCCGGACTGACCCCGGACGGACTGACAACGGACGGACTGACCCCGGACTGGCCCCGGACTGACTGACCCCGGACTGACTCCGCGGACTGACCCCGGACTGACCCCGGACTGACCCCGGACTGACCCCAGACTGACCCCGGACTGACCCCGGACTGACCCCGGACTGACGCCGGACTGGCCCCGGACTGGCCCCGGACTGCTCCCGGACTGGCCCCGGACTGGCCCCGGACTGGCCCCGGACTGACCCCGGACTGATCCCGGACTAACCCCGGACTGACCCCGGACTGATCCCGGACTGACCCCGGACTCACTCCGGACTGACCCCAGACTGACCCCGGACTGACCCCGGACTGACCCCGGACTGACTTTCCTGGACTGATCCCGGCTGGCCCCGGCTGACCCCGGACTGATCCTGTGACCCCGGACTGACCCCGGACCGACCCCGGACTGACCCCGGACTGACCCCGGACTGACGCCGGACTGACCCCAGACTGACCCCGGACGGACCGCGGACGGTCCCCGGACGGACCCCGGACGGACCCCGGACGGACTGACAACGGACGAACTGACCCCGGACTGACCCCGGGCTGGCCCCGGATTGACTCCGCGGACTGACCCCGGACTGGCCCCGGACTGACCCCGGACCGACCCCGGACTGACCCCGGACTGACCCCGGACTGACCCCGGACTGACCCCAGACTGACCCCCGGACTGACCCCGGACTGACCCCGGACTGACCCCGGACTGAGCCCGGACTGAGCCCGGACTGACCCCCCCGGACTGACCCCGGACTGACCCCGGACTGGCCCCGGCTGACCTCGGACTGACCCCGGACTGACCTCGGACTGACCCCGGACTGACCCCGGACTGATCCCGGACTGACCCCGGACTGACCCCGGACTGACCCCGGACTGACCCCGGACGGACCCCGGACGGACCCCGGACGGACCTCGGACGGACCCCGGACGGACTGACAACGGACGAACTGATCCCGGACTGACCCCGGACTGACCCCGGACTGACTCCGCGGACTGACCCCGGACTGGCCCCGGACTGACCCCGGACCGACCCCGGACTGCCCCGGACTGACCCCGGACTGACCTCGGACTGACCCCGGACTGACCCCGGACTGACCCCGGACTGACCCCGGACTGACCCTGGACTGACCCCGGACTGACCCCCCCGGACTGACCCCCCCGGACTGCTTCGCGGGCGCGTTCAGTTAGCAGACTTAGAACCATGCTTACAATTGGTTGGAATCAAGTAGCTCTGAACTCGGTCAATTCATTCACAATCACTTGGTTAAGTCAGAGCAACTGAACGTAACTGTAAGAATGATTTTCTGGCCGAAAACACAAATGAAATTAACTGAAGCTGACTGACCTAAGTGAATGTGAACTCTTCGCGTCGGCGGAGTTGCGCCGACGTCTTGAACCGATGCCGCCCTTCTTGGGGCCATATGGAGCCGTCTTGGAGGTGTCCTGGGTTGCCCCCCCCCTCCCCTCCCCCCTCCCCCGCCCCCGTTGCAGCCGTATACGTTGCAGGTTTGGCTCGAAATGTCGCGCCCGAATCAACGACCGCGACTTTCTCCCGAATCGTCGATCACCGCATGGCTGGCCACTGCTCCCGGGCTCAGCATTAAGGCGGCGCATAGGTCGCCGACACGTAAGAGTGACCTTTCGCCGGAGCGACCTTTGGTGCGCGACTTTTTGGCCCTCGGGGGGCCACCTCGTCGCCACGGTCGGACGCGGCTCGAAAAACGGGTCAGATTGGACCCCGGGAGGGGCCCGGGGGTCGATTTTGAGCGGATTTGCGCGCACCAAAGGTCACTCTTGCCAAAGGTCACTCTTACGTCCCCCCGAATAGGATCCAGAAGACACTCAGCGATGACGGGCCCACGGAAACGGCGCTGAAGATTGCTGCGCGGGAAGAAGTTAACGTTCATACGCCGTACGGCTCATTGATAGAAGAGATGTCCTTGCCAACAGATAGTGGTGACTTTACTTGGCGGTGTTGCAACCCACTTGCTTGGCTCTATTTCATCTGCGATCGGTACCCGTGGTTTTCCGAGCTGGTAAAGGCGAGTGCGCGAGGCGACAGATACACCATAGCCCTGTATACGGACGAAACGACCCCAGGTAACCCTTTGCATCCTGGGACGCCCACAGAAACTCAATGCATTTATTGGCAGGTGCTCGAATTGCCTAGTTGGGTTCGTACGAAAGAGACTGGGTGGAATTGTTTTGGCGTTTTGAAGACCTCCGACCAAATGAAAATCAAAGGTAGTCTATCGGGGATCATGCGCCACGTGTTGAAGCGAATGTTTCGGAATGACCACCATTGCTTCGAGAACGGAATGCTGCTGCCATGCCCGTCTGGGCGTTTCTTGTTTCGTGCCAAGCTAGCTTTTCTGGTGGAAGATGCTAAAGCTCACAAGCTTGTGTTTTCTAGCAAAGGGGCAGGAGGTTTCAACTGCTGTTGTCACTGTGCCAACATCATCAAAACAACGGGCACCACGCGCATCCCACCACACTCGCACGTGAAACACTATAGATACGCGTTCCCTTCCGAATTTGTGAAACAAACGCCACACAATTTTTTCTTGCAGTTTGATGTGGTGCAGAGTCTTGCGAAAGATGTGTCAAAAACACAACTGGGAGTCCTCCAGAAGGCTTGTGGGATAAATTTCGACCCGCAGTCCCTGCCCGCCGACCATGCTCTCCGCGATGTTGCAAATCCAGTGCAGCATTTGTATTGGGACTGGATGCATTGTGGGATAGCAGCAGGAGGGGTTTCTCAATACATGATCAATAGTTGTTGTTTGTATTTGAAGGCAGAGGGTGTCGACGCGCGCACGTTGGATGCATTTGCTATGGGCATCACATGGCCCCCGGGCCATACGAGACTTCCGCGCTCTTTCTTCCAGGACAGGACTTCGGATGATTGGAACAAGCCGATCAAAGCTTTTTCAGGCGAGACTTTGGCAGTTCTGCAGGCCCTGGAGTTGTACGTGGAGACAATGCTGAGTCCTTCGGGGTCCCTTCCAGATCTCGGTCGTTGCGTGCTCGTCCACTGCAGAGTTATAAGGATCCTTAATTCGGGGCAGTTGGCGGTTCATCGCCTTGCAGAGCTGCGTGCGTTGTGGGAGGAATACCACCGGCTCCACCTTCAGTTGTTCGCCCACGACACCGCGAAGCCAAAGCTTCACTATATGTACCACGTGTTCGATTGCATCGAGGAGTTCGGTGTGCAGATAAATTGCATGGGCGCCGAACGCAAGCGCAAATTTGTCAAAACCATTGCAAGGATGTGCCAGGGAGAAGCTTTTGATTTGAAGGTGCTTCATCGGTATTTGGCTGCACAACTTGCCCTTTATGACGCCGGCCCCTTCCAGGAATATTCTTCACCCACGGCCATGAGGGAATGCGACGACGCACTCTTAAGGGATGCTGTGTCCACCGTGTGCGGACACAGGGTGAACGACGTTTCAGTTTCAAAACACTTGACAACGCCGAGAGGTGATGTTGTGGCAGGGGTTGTCTGCTACTTCCGGTACGGCGCGCGCGTTTTTCTTGGCGAGGTGTTATTTTCGGCCAGAACGTTTTTGCTCTCTAGAGGCGTTCAGTGGTTTATCTGCGCGCGCCCGCATTCGTACCAGGGGCCGCAGCTGTGGGCACGAGGTGTGGATCAGTGTGCAATCTTTCCAGCGGGGGATTTGCTGTCAATGCCTCCGCACCTCGTTTTTGAAGACAGCATCCGCCCGCTGTCCTTGCTTGAAGGGCTCGCTGAGTTTCATTGAACAGAGTTTTGCTTGGAAAAACGAGCCCTCCTCCCCTGCAGCTCTGGGCTCGCCCGTGCTGTCCCCCCTCCCCTCCTCCTGCCCCTCGGCTCTACCCCCTCTCCCCCCCTCCCCCCCCCTCCTCCTGCCCCTCGGCTCTGGGCTCGCCCGTGCCGACCCCCTCTTCTCCTCCCCGGCCCTCCGTCGCCTCCCCGATTTCGGCTTCAGGGGTCAGTTTTCGGGCCCCGGGGCCGTCGCAAACGAACCCATGATGACAAGTACTCTATCGGAGTTCCCCACATAAAGATGTTGTAGGCTGGGTGGGAGTACCGGGACACAACAGTAGTTAGACATTGAAGCATTGCGATGCCCTCCTCGCCCTGGCGGGGCCTCCCAGGAGGGGTGGAAGGGCGCGAAATCTGTGAAATAATATGGTATTGCGATACCCTCCTCGCTCTGGCGGGGCTTCCCAGGAGGGGTGGGAGGGGCGCGAATCTGGTGAAATAGTAAGGTATTGCGATGCCCTCCTCGTTCTGGCGGGGCCTCCCAGGAGGGGTGGGAGGGGCGCGAAACCTGTGAAATAATTTGGCATTGTGATGCCCCCTCGCTCTGGCGGGGCGTCCCAGGAGGGGTGCGAGGGGCGCGAAACTTGTGAAATTTTATGGTATTGCGATATACCTCGCTCTGGCGGGGCCTCCCAGGAAGGGTGCGAGGGGCGCGAAACCGGTGAAATAATGCGGTATTGCGATACCCTCCTCGCCCTGGCGGGGCCCCCCAGAAGGGGTGGGAGGGGCGCGAATATTGTGAAATATGGTATTGCGATACCCTCCTCGCTCTGGCGGGGCCCTTCAGGAGGGGTGGGAGGGGCACGAAACTAGCGAAACATTCGGGTATTGCGATACCCTCCTCGCTTTGGCGGGGCCTCCCAGGAGGGGTGGGAGGGGCACGAAACTTTTTGAAATAATATGGTATTGCGATGCCAGGAGGGGTGGGAGGGGCACGAAGTCTGTGAAATAATGTATGGTATTGCGATACCCGTCTCGTTCTGGCGGGGCCTCCCAGGAGGGGTGGGAGGGGCACGAAACCTGTGAAATAATTCGGTATTGTGATACCCTCCTCGCCCTGGCGGGGCTTCCCAGGGGGGATGGGAAGGGCGCGAAACCTGTGAAATAACATGGCATTGCGATACCCTCCTCGCTCTGACGGGGCCCCCCAGGAGGGGTGGGAGGGGCACGAAACCTGAAATAATATGGTATTGCGATATCCTCCTCGCTCTGGCGGGGCTTCCCATGAGGGGTGGGAGGCGTAATGGTAGTAGTAGTAGTAGTAGTAGTAGTAGTAGTAGTAGTAGTAGTAGTAGTAGTAGTAGTAGTAGTAGTAGTAGTAGTAGTAGTAGTAGTAGTAGTAGTAGTAGTAGTAGTTAAGTAGTAGTAGTAGTAGTAGTAGTAGTAGTAGTAGTAGTAGTAGTAGTAGTAGTAGTAGTAGTAGTAGTAGTAGTAAGTAGTAAGTAGTAGTAGTAGTAGTAGTAGTAGT